>LS055357.1:0-16719 GCA_900241095.1 Acartia tonsa
CCATAATAAACATGACAGATTCAAATCATTAATTCTAAGCGTAGGGAGGGGGTCACTAGACCCCTTCCCCAGGACTCGGGGGAGGGCCATTGACCCTCCACCGAACCCCAGATCAGGGGTGCCATAGACATGGCTCACGGTTGCCGAATACCACATTTAAATTGAGACAATTTTTTATCTCTATATAAGCATTTTAGACTTTCAAATTAAAAGTTTTAACTAAATTTAGGTTTTTAAAGATTTTTAAATTAAAAAAGAATCTTCAGTAATTAAAGTATAACCAACAAGCATATTAATAAATAAATATTTAGGGTTCAGATGAAAATGTCGCAATTACTACTATAGCCAAAAGTCATTGAAGGCCCCTAAAACATATCACGAATAAGTGTTGGAAATGAATCAATAGATATTACAGAGATATTGTATGCATAACCTATATCTTCACATTGAGGGAGGGGATATTGAACTAAAAATCAAACTAGTACCCAAAGTTTTTTGAGTATATTTTCGTAATCGTTAGCTAAAAAACTTTAGTGGTTTAAAAGTATTTAGATTTTTTTCCAACTTGTAGTTCAAGCATTTCAAATAATAATTTTAATCTACAAATTTAGTTTGTCATCATTGGGGTTGTATATCAATTTATAGTCTATTGTCTTATCTCTAAGATTCCTGTATCTTCAACACAACGAAAGTGAAGTAAGACAGATTAAATCAGAGTGGGTGGTCATTACAAATCTCTCACACAATCCCCGGATCATATAATACAATAGAACACGGTCTGCTTATTAATGTAGTTACATTAGAATCCTATTGATTTCATACGTTGCATCTGATTCTTGCAATAAAGATATAAAATTAAGAAAGCTGTAGCAACTCTGTTTTATTTAATTTAAAGACAGTACATACGTACCCGAACATTCTTAATTGTTAAGCATTGCGACAAGTTAAAATCGATTTTTTTTATTTAGCCTTCAAATAATATTCCGTTCCTTCAATTAATGACAAATGTTTATTTGTCTCATTTGTTGACCTTCGTTTCTACGAATAACATCTTTGTTCATTATATTCTAAACATATATTATAATATTTCATAATATAATTGCAAAATTAAACTTTCCCTCAGTTTAATAAGCAAGAATGACGACAGTCATTCAATTAAAGAAGAAAAATATTGCATATATGCATATTCATATGTTTTCATTAGACAAGAGACTGCGCCCCCAAAAGCCCTTTAAAGGTTAGTGTCAACCTTCTCCTAAAAATAGAAACTATGGGCTAATGCCTTTTTCTTTCTTTTATACATAAAGCTTTGCAACACCATGTTAAAAACCTCTCTTCTAGAAATAATTGAAACGTACGGCTTAGGGATGTGCTTTATTAAAGAATAGAGTTTCCTTAATAAAGATGTAATTTAGCTGGTTAAAATTAAAATTAAACGTCTACGTAAAGTTTATGTATGAAGAAAAGAAAATGTCTTGTCATTTAATTGGTAGTACTGGGTGTCAAATCAATTTTACATTTAACAAGGATGAATTTTTTCCATAAGTAAGATGGCAAACAGCTGCGTAACTTAAAAAAAGCGCTTAATCATCTTTATGGTAAAAAGGACCATAGTATACTTAGCTGTAATCAAAAACTGAATTTATTCCCATAATATATTTAAAGTTTTCGTGATGTTAAGCAATTTTAGGGGCATTCATCTTTCCCCTAATTCATCTTTCTTTGGATCAACAACTTTGGTGAATTTTAAAGGATTTTGATCGGTTGGTTTATTAAATTGTGTGTCCTAAAGTTTCAACCACTAATTGTAATCTACAGAATGGGCAATTTTGTGTATCAACATAGGAGATGTACATCAATTTATGGGCTATTGTCTTAACCCTTATCATGAGATGAATCTAGTCTATATATAGCTACAGGTGATTGGACGGATACACCTTAAATGCAGAAAAGCGACAAACTGATAATTTTTACTTTTCTTTCTTAAGTGTTTGACTCTAGGCTTCCTAATTTGTAGCGTAATTTTTATTTATAGCGAAGCTCCGTTATATTTCACTTTGTCTGTCTGTCTGTCTGCTGTCCGTAACGCTTAGGGGGAAATGTTATCATCGTTGATGAGCTGATTTTTTGGCGAAGATTCCCTGTACTTATTCATTACATAATTAACTTGATCTTCGGTGCGTCGTATAGATATTTATGTTCTTTTTATAAAGGTTTTGTGATTTTCTCTCTTTCTTGGACATCTGTTCTATACCTTACAAAGATGTCTTGTGTATCGCAATGAAATGTTTTTATTATTTTTGTTGAATAAAAAACAGCCTTTAATATATAAGGCAAACAATAGGGTGATACAACAATTGCAGTGAATATATACAAACTTTAATTTGTTTTTAAAAATTTGCACGCCTCAAGGCAAAACATTATTCATGTTCAACAAGTTCAGCAAACCAAACGAACAAGCATAAAACAGCTTCGCTTATATATAACATTGTGTCATAAATCCGAGGAATCACCATTTCAAAAATCTGGGTAAAAACAAAAAAATGCACAAAAACTCATGGATGGACAAATGGAAAAAAATTAGTTACAGAGCAGATGTTCTGGTGTTCAAAAAGGAAATGAAAGAATTTGCAATGATTCATAGAAATCACGAAACCTTTTTCATCTGTCTTTATTTTTTTCTCCATAGGTTACGGACTGACGGGCAAACATGTTTTATATGGACTTTCATACGCTTATAATAATAATACTTTATTGCATCGTATTACAGACAGCTTTAAGCTTATATTAAATGTAAAATTATTAGATTAAAACCAGTTTTGTAGCACCGAGGGGCCAAAGTATTATTATTTTAGTATTAGTGGCAATTGTATTGTAATACTCGATGCTATGCAGGATTTAACAGTATAGATGAGAACCGGTTCTAATCCAGAGAATATTAATCGGTTTCGAAGCCATGATGTAAATAATAATCATGTATGTTTGAAATTTGTGCATGCAAGCTACATTTTTAGAAACATTTTGTGAACGATGTTTAGTTATTGATAAATCTAAAATGTTGTTTCTATGAGTTGTGAAGTTTGAAAATAATAATAATTAGCAAGGATGAAAACTTCTATCAACAGCAAAGCTAAGAAACAAATATCATCTAAATATTAAGTACAGACGGGCTGCAGTTTTAAAGTCAAATAATCAGAGATGTATTTGATAGGAGAATTCGTAATTAGCTCTCATAGCTTGCATTATTATTCTGTTTTATGAATTTAATATAACTTGTTTCAAAGTATACAGGATATACGTGGATTAGATAAATTGTCAGGGGAAAATTCGTCGTCAATTTAGTCTCATAATGTGGACCTCATTTATTGGTCATTTCATTCATCCAGTATGATTGTAGGGGATGGAATTAAGGGGGTGGATTGGGAGTATCGTATTTTAGCCAGCTGTGAGTATCACTTTATTAGAATACATAAAAATCTGGTGCAACATCCAATTAATAATTTATCGATAATTAGGACACTTCTTGCAGTATAGCAGTATAGCTCCCCAACTTTGTATAATACCACCAGTTTCAAGGTTGAATATCATGACTAAGGTGATTAAAGGCAGAGATCTAAAGGGATAAGATAATGGACGAAAAATTTATGCACATTCCCAATGATGATACACAAATTACCCCACTGTAGATTACAGTTGTTGGTTGAAATATTCAAATACTCAACTTAATGAACCAACCAATCAAAATTAAATAAATGTCCCCAAAGTTGTTAAGCTAGCTAATACGAAAACGCTTTTATAAAACTTTGGGGACTAATGAAATAAAGAGCTCACTGTCCCCTCCCTCCCTCCCTGAATTAAAGGAGAATAAACAAGGATGAAAACACCATAACAACAAAAACAACCTTTGAATAACTTGCAAAAAGTTGTAATTTCAACATTAAAAACCATGATAGCAAATTCTATTAAAAACAAGGACGTTTATATGATGTAGTTATCATGTTCTTAAATAAATCAATTTCATCCAATCAGAAGCGTTCATAAAAGTGGTGTATATTATAGAATTTTCCGATTGAACTGGTTTTTGGAATAATGATTCATAGGACAACAAAGCACAATGTTATAAGCGAAGCATCTCTATATCCAAGTCCTAAAATTGTAAGTATGTCCTTAAACATCCTGGATTTAAGCAGTATTTCAACAAATTTACTTACAATTTTGTTTTAATTTTTATACAACATTCTGATAATTCAGTTCTGACACTCTACAAGTGTTAATGTTCGTTTGTCCTTCCCTTCCAGAGCTTTCCTTTTATGGATGTTGTCATCCTTGTTTTAAGAAGAGTTAAAGAGGCCTCAAATTATCAATAAGTATTTCAATGCAAAAAGATTTTGCTTGCATTTATCTTATATGGACATTATTTATTTTATATGTATAATTGTAATCTTTAAATTAACAAAAACAAATACAACTTTAGCTTAGAAATAATCTATGATAATAAATCTATTACTGTTATTTCTAAACTTTTGTGGGATTTAAAATATGAAATCAAAATATTGTAATTAGATATATTTATAAATTTCTCTTTGCATTTTAAACAAGCTTAGTTTTCTCTAACTATCCATTTAACTATGAGATTATTCAACATATCATTGAGTTTTTTCATTATCACATGTTACGTGGAATCTAAATTTTATCTTATGGAAACGGAGGTTTTTTTTCCTATTATTCTACATTTATTTTAACAAACAACACTTAAATGATTTCACAATGATTAAATGCATAAAATCTTTAAAAAAGAAATTATCTTTAAATTTTCATGCAAGGAAACAGTTCAAGAAAATACAAACAATATTGTTTATAAATCAGGTGTTTAACTTATATTATACTTTGATAATTCTTACATTAAAGTAACAGGATGTCTATCTGTGTGCATGTGTAAATGTACCAGTTGATCTTGCTAACCACTGAACCAATATTTTTAAAATTCAAATTGTGCGGTTTGTGTTAATAGTAGAAAAGAGGTACGCATACTGTTAGAACTGCTATGAAGTTTACGTGCAAGTAAATTTGGGAACATTATACCACCTAGCTCCTAGATTATTTGTAGCACAGGAACCGTTCTTATATTTCCAAAAATACAGTTCATAGCGGTTCTAACGGTATGCGTAATATTTTTCTACTATTAACACAAACCGCGCAATTTGAAATTTAAAAATGCTGGTATCTCTTTTGCACAATCTTTTCTCTAATTTTTAGTTATGTACTCGCAAGTCAAGTTTTACTTCAGTTGGGACATTTTCCTTCATAGCTCCCTAACTAAACGTAGCTGCACAGGAACCGTTCTTATATTTCCTAAAAGTAGACTTCATAGTGGTTCTAACAGTATGCGTGCCTTCTCTACCGTTAACACAAACCGTGAAATTTGAATTTTAAAAATCTATGCATTTTTTCCCACACCCTTTAGCTTTTCATTGGCTGTGGGAAGGTTTTTTTGGGTAGGGTACTGCAACCCTCCTAAGAGATATCACCCCTCCAAAAAATCCCTCAAAATGTTTTAAATTGTGTTTTCTTTAAAAAAAATAGAAAATGAAAACTGTGGGCTCGTCTTTTCCCCCACCAGCTTAAGTTCCCTTACAGGTCTCTAGGGGCGTACTTGGTAGTTAATAATAATATTACTTAATCTTAATTATCCTTAGATTGTGTTTGTGGTAAGAAAAAGCACAATGTTGATAGAGTTGTTGGAGGTGTTGATGCAATAGTGAGTATTACAAGGCTTTTTAAACATTGCATTGTGTTGCAGCTACAAATTAATATGATGAGGCTCTTTTATCTGTCTGTATCTAAAATTTTAACAGATGTTGATTTTAGGCTTTTTTTTAATTTCATGAAGATTTTCTTTGTTATAAAAGTAAACTAAAAACTATCAAAATGCATCTGAAAATAGTAACCACCCTTAACCATTTAGGAAAATGAATTCCCTTGGATGGCAGCAATTTTTTATGGATATAATGTAAATTGTTTTCATCATATTAATAATTGAATTAAAGTTTTATTATTGTAAACCATAGTGTATAAAATATTTTCTTTGCTATAGACGCTGTACAAAAAGTGGGTAAGCATATATTTTGCAAAAAAATACATCTAGAAAATTATAAAAAAAATCATAGATTCATTGTAAATGTTATTTAAGCATTGGGCTTTTCATTGTGGAGCAAGTCTAGTAGCTTCTAAGGTTTGCTATTAACATAGATATACAAAATTGAAAATTACTTACAATTTGGTTTTATTAGAATGTTTTTTTTCAAGTGGCTGGTCACAGCAGCACATTGCAGATACATGAAAAGTGGGAAAAATAATGAAATACATTTTTATACATTGAAGCTGGAAGAATTGAAAATTGTTATAGGTAAATTGTTCTATTTTTATTTTGATACATAATTTTTAACAAATGATATATTTAAAACATATTTTCAGGGGACCATTTTATTGGTGATATGAATAGTAAAAGAAGAAAATCAAACAAAGAGTAATTTATTTTTAAATCAAGAAAACTAGCTATACATAATTTTCTTATTAATATTAAATCTAAAAAATAAAATGAATTTGTTTCATGATGCATTTAATTTTTTTCTTTTCTAGAATAGACAGAGAAATTATTGAATTCATAATTCACCCTGGTTATAGAAACTTTACAAACTTCAATGATATTGCTTTAATCAAGATGGACAAACCAGTATGTTTATTAAATATTTGTTTTCATTTTAAAAGATTCTACAAAATCATAAAACTAAAATCCAATTAAGCATATTTCTTTAAATTATAATTTTTGTGCATTCTTATAAAGTTTCAACACAAAAGGCAAGATGTGGGTGATTGAACCATGCCTAAACAGTGTAAATTGTAGTAAAATGTGTATTATATTTCAGGTAGATATTTCTGTCATAGTTTACATGCCAGTATGTTTACCAAGCCTTGGACACAACTTTAAGGGGAACCATGAAATTTATGGTAAATATATAGATGAAACTAGTAAAAGTGTCTGACTCTGATTATGACGTAAAAAAATATTAGCCAATTAGAGGTCAGTATACACTGTAATTGTCCAATAATTAAATTTATAGTGGCCTCTCATTGGCTAATTTTTTTACGTCATAATCAGAGTCAGATACTTTTACTAGGTTCTATACAGATCTACTAACTATATCTATTAGTTCTTATCCTATTAGCCTCATTTATTTTTTTTGTATTTTAATTTAAAAAAGAAATAACACTAATGCCAACGTATTTTCCAAAACTTCATTATTTATCTTTTGCAGGCTGGGGAAGTACAAAATATAAAGGACAAAATTCTGAAATTCTACAAAAAGCAACAGTTTCTATAGCAGATCAAACTTTGTGTGAAAATGCATTTTCCAAACTTAAAATAACAGTAAGGTTTTTAACTTAATTAGTTTTTTACTTTACCAACATCTGCAATTACTATTTAGATTGCAAAATGTGCAAATTTTTTATCTCTAGCTAACTCTAAAAGAATTGATGAACAATCAATAGTTATTAAAATGTACAATTATAAAAAAACCCAGTTTTTTAGCCCAATTTGCCAAAGGCACAGGTTGAAAAACGGATTGTTATCCACCAGTTATTAAATGGTTTCGAAAGAATACAAGAGTAGTTATTTCTCGCATCGTATTATAAACAGCTTTCCACGGATATAGAATGTACAATTAGAAGACACGGGCTAGAGAAACTGGTTTTAATCTTATGATTGTATACCCAGTTCACAAAAGACAAAGGTCGACCTCTGGAAATTTTAGGTCAACCTATAGGGGCTTTAGGTTGACCAATTTTATAAAAATATTTGTGGGTTTACTTGTTTAGGTTGACCTATAGAAAAAATCTGTTGACCTTTAAAAGTTATTTGTGAACTGGGCAAAAATTTCTATATTCGTAGAAAACTGGATATAATACTGTGCTAGACATAGTTTTTATATATGTATAGATAACAGAGGACATGTTGTGTGCTGGAGGAGAAAAAGATTCATGCCAGGTTAACCAATCAACATATTATTGTATTATATTTTATCTAAGATAAAAATGTAGAACTAAAACTGACTATCATTTAATTGAAGCCAAATAATGAATTAACTGAAATAATACACACTGATAAATAGAGACATCCTGTTACTAGTACATGTTATTTATAGGGAGACAGTGGGGGACCCTTGACAGTAGGAGTGCAAAGGTATCAAAAATCATCATTTTCTGACTGGTGTTGTAAGCTTTGGATATAAGTGTGCTGAGGTACAATATTATTCTTAATTTTTCTTGATAAATTTCAATTAAATGTTGTTTGACACATGCTTTACAGTAAGGTTTAAACAGTATAAAGGTTAACAGTGTCTAAACATTTAAGAATATGCAGTGAATTAGATGCAGAAATGATTAATCAAAACAACTTGTAGCCAAAATCAATATGCTTTGTTTAAAAATCATCTAAGATCTATTTTTTTTGTTCCAGAAAGGATTTTATGGAGTATACACCAGGGTTAGCCATTATGTAGACTGGATTCATCATATTATGTCTACTCATGGAGGAGCTGAACTGTGTTCATTTTGGAAATAAATAAATTGTACACAATATTATCAATATATGTATACTAAATCATTGCAATTATTTGAAACAAAAATATAATACTACAAAAAAAGACTCGAAACTTATTGCAATTTAGTTTTCTTTCATTTATTCCTGTTTCCTCTTTGAAAAAGGTTCAAGGGGGAAGTGTATTCCTCGAAAAAATTTGACCAATGAGAGTACTGAAGTGTGAGATTTTCATCTGTTAGTATTTCCAGCCAGAAGGCTGGATCCACTCACTGGAACCAATCACAGCTGAGCATCTGTAGATACAAGTATTAGTTTCCTTTTTTTCTGCCAGGAGTTTATGCTTACACACAAAATTTTAACAATTTTTTTATAGACATTTTAACTTTGAAAAGATTTTTTTTGTATAAATGTAATCAGTTACTGGCACTCTAACTTTGTGCCCAAATTAAGCCTATGATTCTTATTGCTTCTAGCTAATGTAATTTGATATTAAAATTTCTTATATTATGGCTGGAAAAATTTGGAAAAATTCAGCTCCCTAAATTTTAAGATGCCTGTAACTTTTTTGTATTGTGGCAGTCTTTCAGCAGCTAGAGCGCTGCATTTCCTGCAGGCTTCCTTTTGCAATATTGTTCGAAACGTCTAAATAAGTCTAAAACTAATCTGCATAACTGGGATTAATGTTTTTATTTGAATAAAACAAACACTTTGGCCATTTTTTATAAAAAGAGTTTTATACAAATTTAACAACTTTGATAAAAAAATAACATTTGTTCTGTAAGTAATGATTATGAAATAACACATTACAAATAGTTTTGTTAACTTCTGAATATTAGTATATTCTTTAAAATGCTAATTTGTAGTAAAGCTACTCTATAATCCAAAATGTCTATAAGAAATGGAAAAAATGTATATTTTTCAACTACTATTCAGGATAGACAACTGAGTTTTGTGTACTTTACTAACTAGTCCCAAATGGTTAACTAACTTGGTCTGTTGGTAATGCTATAGAGAATATTTAACCTTTATGCAGGGAACATAGTTCTCCTATCTGCAATTAAAGATTGATATTAAAGATTCTCTTGATGAATAGGCTCTAAGCTAAATTATTTGGCCATTTGAAGTTTCAGTTCTGACTTAGTTATGTTTATATTTATATGAAATGATTTTTTTCAGCATCTATAAAATTAATAGACTATTGATTTTCTTTTATTTTTTTTAAATTAGATATTCTTAGGTATCTATTATTTGTTTGACAAGTTTTCTTTAAAAGGGTTAATTTTAGATCTTATTTCATTTTTCTTTTTATTTACATTACAAACAAAGTTTGTTTAGTGTTACTGTTTTGCTTTTAATGATGATATTATTAGCAATAATAACAACTGTTATGATTTTAAGAAATGTGAAATCTAAACCTGAATTTTTCCTCATAGAATCAGAGGTTTGCATACACAATAGTTGAATTATCAAAATTTAATAATAAATCATCAAAAATCAATTCTTTTATATGGATTTTAGGATTATGGTCAAGAAAATATGAATAAACTTGTTTATCAATCAGGTATTCAAATTTTGTCTTTGTAACTGTTTTATGTAAACTGTGTAAATTCTTTTGCTATTTGATTGAGAATTAATTAGTATTTTTAATAATTCTGTTTAATGACTGTCATAGGTTAAAATCAACATATTTTTTTTTGTCATAATCTATCTCTAAGTTTTATTTAGTATAACAGATGAGTTTTGAACTTTTAGATTGTCAATGTGGTAAGAAAAGGCATAATGTTGATAGAATTGTTGGGGGAAATGATGCTATTGTAAGTTATTCCTATAAAAAAAACAAATATTTCAAATATTTGTATTCCTACAAAAAGTGCAATTTTCTTTTAGGAAAATGAATTTCCTTGGATAGCAGCAATTTTTGTTAGGACAAAGGTAATAATCAATTATGAAATAAAGCTTATAATTCTATAAATATTTATTTCAATAGGATGAATACATATCTTCAAATGACTTCAAATTCTTTCAAAAGTCTTTTTTAAACATGAACAATAATTTAAAAAAATAATTATAGACATTTTTAACTTGTATTAACATTGTACTTTATATCTTATATGAATTTTATATTTTATTTTATAGAGGCATGGTCACATGGTAATATTAAGATTATTACTAGAAATGTTTCGGAAAATTAAAAAAAGTTGAACTGTTAATCAAAAAAACAATTTTTTTAATTAGGATTGGCATCTTCATTGTGGGGGAAGTATAATTGCATCCAAGGTGAGGTTATGATTATTATATGATAAATGTTAATTTTAAGATTTCTTTGTAACCTTAAACCAATATTTTTCAGTGGATAGTGACTGCAGCTCATTGCAGATATCAAAATTATAATAAAACATATAGAAGAACTCCAGAGATCAATGAATATAAAGTTGTACTGGGTAATATTTAGAAAATAACTGAAAAAATTATTTTATGATTAACCTCTTTGAAATCTTCTAGGGGAACATGATATTAGTGATATCAACAGCCAAAAAAGATCACAAACTGAGTAATTTTTCTTTCATTGTAGTAAAAATTTTTATGATACATTGTTTTTTATTAATAATCTTATAAATATAATAGAATAGATAGAACAGTTGATATGTTTATAATACATCCTGGTTATAGAAACAGTACCAAGCATAATGACATAGCCTTATTAAAAATCAACAGAGAGGTAATTTACATGACAGATATTTTTGCTATAGATTTTTATAACTCTTTTTTGTACTATTTTGTAGATAGATCTTACCATTAATATTCCAGTTTGCCTTCCAAGATTTCAACAATCGTTTGAGGGAGATTATGAGGTTTATGGTAAGTTTTGTTATTGAAATTAGATTTATTTTATTTAAATACAACACCTAAAGAGGAACATTGATAAAAAGGGAGAATCCTAATTGTTTTAGGATGTTCTAAAATACATATTTGGTGTGTTATTGTAGGTTGGGGGAATTTAAATAATTCTCAGAGACTCGATTCTGGTATTCTTCAAAAGGTTTTAGTTCCTAAAATCAACACTTCAGTCTGTAAGAAAGCATATTGGAAAGTAGATGTAAGTTCAATTATTCTTAAAAACTAAATTCTTTTTTCTTTAATTACTACTAAGTTAATAATCAATTTAATGAAATAAAAATATAAGGGTTTAAAGAATATTCCATGCTTTTTTTTAGATAATAATAACTACTGATATGATTTGTGCTGGAGATAGTAAAACAGATTCTTGTCAGGTACACAAAAAATGTACAAAAAATTACCTTTTTTAATTTTTCTTAGACCATTAGAGCATTACAGACAGTCCAACAAGTAAATTAAGCAAAAAAGTTGATGCTTAATGGTTATTATTCTTTGGAATCTACATAGTAAAGTCCAGCAATCTAAATACCTTTAATAGCAGCTAGGAAAGATAATTCTTCTATTAAACCTTAGACATTCTGACAAGCCTAATTAGAAAAGAATTCATATCAATTGTTCATTAGAATCTCCACAAATATGAGCTAAGTAAATCAAATTTCTCTTAAGAGACAAAGTGAGTTATAGAGTAGCTTCACTACTATAAAAAAAGAAAAAAGTGATATTATTTTCAGGGAGATAGTGGGGGCCCATTGTCAATAAAAGTAGAAAGATACCTCAATCATCATTTCCTTGCTGGTGTTGTCAGCTTTGGATATGAGTGTGCTAAGGTATTTTACCTTAAAATAAAAATCAAAGAGAGAAAGGGTGCGTCCTGTATTAAAAATGTGTTTGAAATATTAAAAAATGACAATTTCAGTAAACTGTATCCCTTAAATCTGCCACAAGTATTAACATATTTTTTTTTACAGGAAGGATATCCTGGTATATACACAAAAGTGAGCCACTATGTTGATTGGATTCATCATATCATGAAAAAGAATGGAGGAGCAAAATTTTGTTCTTATTGGAAATAAATATATAAAATATAAAGTATATTTCAATCATTAGACAAAAAATTAAAGATAAAAAAGATTTCTATAATGAAATTTTACAAATAATTGAACTTGTAACCTTCAACAGTACATAAAAAAAGAACACAAGTGTATCTGTCAAATTATATAGACATCTCTAGAATATTTAAATCAAAGTCTCAATCTAAAATAATACATGTTAAATATTGTATTATAATAAATCTAGTTTTGTATTTAACAATATGTAAAATAATACAACAATTTTTATTTTGTTTTTATATTAAACCCTATTATGTTTATTTTGATGTAAGAATTAGTATTGTTTCATTTGAAATAATTTAAATCTATATATTTATATATTTACATTTATAAGATTTCATGGTCTCTTTTTTTATCTGCCTGTTTCAATGTATTCAGGGGGGGGGGTTCTTTCATCCCCCTCCTCCTCTAGATAAATCAGCCACAAGAAAAATTATTCCTCCTTATTTAAATAATGTAGACACAAGTGTACATGAGTTAGATTGAAATCTGCAGAAATAATTTGAAAATGTATGATAATATTCCTTCAATAGAAATTAATTTTCATAAACTTCACACCTATTCTTTTAAGCCTTTAAAGATTTATGTTTGATTTGTAAAGTTGGAGTAAGGTTCCAAAAGGATCATAAAAAAACATTACTCTGTGAAGAGCCACTATACTAAGAGAAATTTTAAAAACTTGAAAACTGTAATATCTGACAATTCTCTGCAAGGGTTAATAATAGTACTTATTTTAATGATTAATTTTTAAAATATATTATTCACATATTAATTTAAATGTTTTTATTCAGTGAACAATGATTTTATTGAACTTAGTTGTAAGTTTAGTTATTATAGATAGATGTGCCGATTCAAAACCAGACTTTTACCTTATTGAAACAAAGGTATTTTAATTTATATTTTCTAAACATAAAATTGAATATAATTAATATAAAAAAAAACAATAAAAAATCTGAAATTTTTTTCTAAGTTCTTAAATTAGAGTAAATTACTTTAATTTTTTTTATAAAGATTGCTTTCATCTATTTTTGTTTAAGAACACTATTGGAAAAGGACATTCAGATAGAAGAGCTCTTGATTATCCAGAAGAGGATACTGATGATAATTCTGCTGAGTCAGAAACTTCAACTGAAGATATTATATTAGGTATACAAGATAATAATATCAGCACAATTTAATAATTAGTTATTCAAGTATGGCTTCAAAACCGATTAATATCTGTTAGATTAAGAATGGCTCTCAGCATTGATGAAAAATCGTGTATAGCATCGTTTTACAGACAATTTTCCACAAATATTGAAATAAAGATAATGAAATAAAACCTTTGGTTTTAATCTTATAATCTTTCATTTTAATATCTGCAGAAAGCTGTCTAAAATACGATACAAGAAATAACTCCTAAAACTGTTTCCTCCTATTGATATTTGGCAAGATCTTAAACATAAGATGACATAAAAAAAAATTTATAGGACTGCCTGGCAAACTTAATTTTTTTGGGGGGCATTTTTAAGAAATTAAACATTTCAATAGCTAATTGCTTAGATTGTAAATGTGGGAAAGAGAATATTAATGTTGCTGATAGAATTGTGGGTGGAGAAGATGCTGAAGTAAGTTAGATTATTCATTGTCAAAGGATTCTTATTAAGGAAAATTTCTTCCAAAATTATAACAGAAAGACCATATTGGAATAACAATATTTTGCTACCCATATTCTAATCAAAACACATATCCTTGTCATTTACTGAACACAGTGTAGTCTGAGCAGGAACTCTTTAGGTTATTTTCACTAGTATTATATCTTATAGACAGACAGATACAATGTCTGTCCAGGGCATGTCTTAAGCTATTTTGCTTATTGAAAATCTTCTTTCCAAAAATCTTTTTAAAATGGAAATGGGAGGGATTAGGGTGAGGAGTCTTTTAGAAGCAGTAATGAAATTGATCTAATATTTTGAGGATCAAACTTTCAATAGTATTTTATAAAACTATTTCTTGTATTCATTCGAATCCGGCGGATAGGAACCGGTTCTCATCTATACGAAAAAACTATGTCTAGCATCGTATTATATCCAGCTTTCTACGAATATAGAAATGTACAATCATAAGATTAAAACCAGTTTTTTTAGCCGGTGCGTCCGGCACCTCGGGTCTAAAAAAACTAGTTTTAATCTTATAATTGTGCATTCTATATCCGCGGTAAGCCGTTTATAATACGATACGAGAAATAACTATTATGGACATAATTAATAGTCCCTTTCTTCCAGCACGGGAATATGAAAGATATAGTTTTTGAAGAAAAAAATGTTCGGCCAATTACAGCTAACGACACACAAAAAGAATTATCCAATTTTTGAGTGAAAACATTAATGATTGAATTAAAACTAAAATATTTTAAAATTAGTTTTCATCTAGCAGAGTACCATTTTTCATTTAAACCCTCAATCAATTTATTTCTAAAATTTGCTTAAAAAATTCCAATGCAACAAAGGGGATTTTTAAATGCTAATGACAAGAATTGACAGCCGCTGTTAGCTTTCATTTTTAGACCAAGATGATTTAGAAAACTCAAGGCATTGTATGCAAATTTTTATCATACAGTTTTTTTGGACAATGGGCAGTGAACACACCCTAGAAAAATTTGGCATATTTTGTTATCTACTCATTAAAAATATGACTTAACCATAATATATGAAAATATCAATCAATAATTTCGTGGTTTATTTTATAATATCTTAGTTATTTTCATTAGTTCTGCATTTGTTTGATTATTCTTTAATATTAGTAACAGGATGTCTGTCTGTCTATCCGTGTAGTATGTACTATAAGACAGGGATCTTAAGGGATAAGACAATGGCCAATAAATTGATGTACATTCCCAATGATTAAACATCAAATTACCCCTTCTGTAGATTCAAATAAGTAGTTAAAACTTTTGGACACTGAACTTAATGAACCAACCAATCAAAATTCATTCAAGTCCCTAAAGTTATTAAGCCAACGAATAATAATACTTTATTATAAAACTTTGGGGACACGTGAAATAAACAGCCAAATGTCCCCTCCCTCTCTGACTAAAAGATTTCACTTACTGGTGGACAGATATTTATAGAGAAGCTTCTTATAGGTCCCAGGAATGTTGGTTTACTAATTTGAAAGACGATTCCTTTACCCTTTGAAAAAAATTTGTCCCCAGAAGGGGTAATGGGAAAAAGTCACTCAAAAATCAGCCATGTGACGTCATAAAATAAAGGGTTATCCATCTCATTTTATGGGTTTTCTTTCCAACTTCTCCTCTCATCTCCCTCATTTTTATGACGTCACATGGCTGATTTTTTAGTCACTTTGCCCCACTTCAAAAGAGGCGTAACTACTATTTTTATTTAATCAATAATTAATCAAAATAGTAAGTAACCTAATAAAATTTTATTTAAAATCTTTATCCCTTAGAGTTCAAAAATGCATTTTTTACTCTGACCAAATTTATTCTTTGTATATGTGGGAAGGTTAAAGAACACTGGAACGAATTTAAAATGCGGTTTTTTCTACCAATCATTACAGAATCAATGTGAATTTTTTACAATTCAGTTTATTAGATTTAAATGTTAATTTGCAATTTTAAAAGGGGAATCTATTATATATAGTATTTTTCGTATTTATGCATTAGGAGGATTTAGGCTTTTTTTCTGTCTTTTAATTTCCCCGTTGGACTAGGGGAGCAGTTGCTAAATATAATACTTTTTTTACATTTTAGCATTCTATCTTTAAAGTTAAACTTTCCGAGAGTGTCTTCTCTCAAAAAAAGTAAATCAAATGTCTCTTAAAATTTCAAATCTATGGTATATAGTAGAACGAGGACTTCATTAATTTAGAATAAGTCCGTCCGTCCGTGTCCATCTCTCAATTGAGATCTTACTATTCACAGGACCTATCAGGCTATTGTAAAACTTCATTTCAGCTTGTGGCGAAACCACTGTAAGTATAAGATAAACTTTGTATTTTTCTATTTCATTAAGATGCCAATTTTATCTTATTTCAAACGAAATGATCTACTATAAAGGAATTAATGATCCTTAGAAATAGAAAATACTTTTAAAAACAGCTTTCTAATGA
>LS055358.1:0-16710 GCA_900241095.1 Acartia tonsa
CTATCTATCTATCTATCTATCTATCTATCTATCTATCTATCTATCTATCTATCTATCTATTTATCTATCTATCAATCAATCTATCAATCTATCTATTTATCTGGTATCTATGTATCTATTTATCTATGTATTTATGTATCTATATATCTATCTATCTATCTATCTATCTATCTATCTATCTATCTATCTATCTATCTATTTGTAATTATATAGACCTGTTCCTCAGTGTATTGAAGAACTGATCAAATTATTTCTGGATTTATTGTGGCATATTGAATTCTATATGAGACACACAAAAAAAGGAAAGTGTTGGTTTGGTGTATAGGAAAACAAAAGTAGAGGAAGGGTTCTCCGTCTGTTTGTATGTTTGTCTGTTTATCTATGACTATCTGTATATTTTTGCAACCGTTTGTCTTTCTGTTCTACGGCAGATAAGTATTTTTCTTATTTACTGTTGAATAAAGATTGAATAGAAGTTTTATTGGTTTATACATGTGAAGACCTACAGACAAAGGTTGCTAAGGGTTAGAAAAGATGGATATCCAATTTCCCCCACTGATCTATTAAGAACTTGCTGAGGGCCCGATCTTTTAGGGCTAAAGATGACCATTTCAAACATTGAATGATAATTCCTGTAATTGTACAATTTAGAAAAAAGAGCAACTCTATAATCATTACATCAAAGACTTTAGGTGTATGTTAAATATAAATTAGCTTGCTTTTTGTCAACAACTTTTTATATGATATGCTTATCCTTTCACATTAGAGTAAAGATTAGGCATAACTGAAAAATGAGCGAAAAATCTCTATAGACGTTTAGGTTTTCTTACGTCTTCGCCTTCAGGGTTTTTGTAATCCTTGCTCAAAGGGAAACTATACAAATCAGGTGCAAAATACAAAGAACATGAGATAGAATAAAATTGTAAATACAAAATAAGGATAATTATATATAGAATAATTTTTTTTTTTGTCAAAATGTTGTTTTGAATGGAAGTTCTGGTAAAGATTTTAGAGTTGCTAAACTTTCTAAATTGCACCTAATTACTACAGGAATAGCCATGTCAAGCTTGAAATCGATAGGACAATTCTAACATGTCTAAATTAACAAACGAGCCATTCGTTTCGAACGGACGGATCGATCCTAATTATAAAAAAGCGTCGCTTTTAGAAATACTTTGATTATAGCTAGGAAGACGAACAGATGTTATCAGATAGACCTAATATAACTTTATGTTAGGGATATTTTGGATTAAAAATAAACTTATCTCCCTCTTTGCTAATAACAGCTAGATAATACTTTAATTGCAAAATAATGTAGGTTTTATCCAATATAACTTTTAAATCGAGAATGCTTTAATGTATTTTTTTTAGAATTTGTGGCCATTTAAATATATTCTTTTAAAAGTATTATATTTTAATGTTTTATTGGACACTTATTGATTTTCTGAAAGCTGAATTTTTAAATATTTATTAAAGTAAAAAATCAGGGTTTATTTCTTTTTCCAATTAGGAGTTTAATTAATAAGAAATTTACATTTTAAGTTTGAAATATCAAAAATTATCTCATTTTTTTTTGAAGAGGCAGAGTTTAAGAGATAATTTGCAGAATTTACATTTGTCTTATGGTACAATTGAAAAACACTGTAGATTGAATTGAAACTTGGTTTTTGGACACCCTGTTAAGAATCCTTTACATATGCCTGGATGTCCATTTCTATATAAAAATATCTATCTTTTTGGACACCATGTAAAATTAGACTATTTTTTGGACACCTTATGAATCCTTACATATGTCTACTTGGTCTGGATGTCCATTTATATATAAAAAGCTGGATACCAAATAAAAGAAGTCCATGTTCGTCTTTAATCAGGGAAAAGATGATAAGTAAATGGACTATTAGAATATTATATAAATAAAATAAAACTGTAGTAGGTAAATATATGTGAAACAAAGTCACTTTTCCAGTATAGCTTCATAACCTTTTAATATCCGCTGGACTAGAACCGGCTTTCAGTCATACTGAAAAATCGGTACACCGACAAACGTCCTACTGCAACAAACGTCATAATGCGACAAACCTCCTAAACGAAAAACATCCTAATGCGACAACTCTAAGTAAAACATCCAAAATTTTTTTTGAAAATTAAATCTTCCAATTTTGATTTAAAAATGTTCTAAAATATTTTTAATTAAAAGAATTAAAGGTCTATTTTTTTAATGCACAGTTGTTTCGGGTTCGAAACCATTCCGTTTGATAGCCAACACAGACTTTGGGAAAACTGTAGGACAGATTTTTAAAATTTTGGCCTATGGTTATTCAAAAAATAGATTTAGTTAAAAAATATTTCCCTGTGTTTTATCGCCATTTTGAATTTTTGTCCTTAAATTTGGAAGATCTTTTTTATTTCATCATTTTTGAAAAATTTTAGGACGTTTTACTAAAGAGATGTTGCATTAAGACATTTGTCCCTTTAGGAGGTTTGTCGCATTAGGATGTTTGTCACATTATGAGGTTTAGGACGTTTGTCGCAGTAGGAGAATTGTCAATGTACTGAAAAATCATATAATAGAGACAATTTTCCATTAATATTAAAATGAAAATAAAACAACTATTGCCAGTTTTGTTAGACCTATTACCAAATACTATCAAATATAATATTTTAAGCAAATATATCACTTCTAGGATTAATGTGTGCTAGATGCTAGCAATTCCTATATTATGTCTTATTTTTGGAGGAATCTTCATGCAAGGTTTCAAATTTATAGGACAAGTTTTGCAGCTTTCTATTGTACGAAGGTAAGGTACACTTTAAACAGAAGAGTTTTTTGCCTTTAACAAAAAAATTTAATCTAGAAATTCCACTTACTTATTCGTCTATCCCTGATTTTACAGACTTGTTATCGATGCCAAAACTTTTTATCTCTTTTACATAAATAAAATTTTTGTCACATTTTCGCCACCAAAACATAAACACCACAGTTTAGACCTTTTAGTTTTAAATTCGTAGAACGACTTCATTAAACAAATTTTCATTATTTAAAGGACTTAATTAACAGGACGCAGCAATAACAGTTTTGAAAAAAGAACAATATAGTAAAGTAAAGATTTGAAGTTTTGAAATTGGAAGAAAAAGCTGAACCTTTTATAAAAGTAACTGTACGTCTATATGTGTGTAAAAAAGGATCTCGCTAACCGCTGAAACTCTATGGGTCACGTTTAAAATATAATTTGAATAAGTCCAAGGAATGTCTATAAACATTTTTGGGGAAGGTACCACCAACCTCTCAAGAGAAATCCCCCATAGAAAAATTAACTCCTTCCCAAGCATTTTTAAAAACTCTTTCTTATTAAAACTAAAAATGAAAATATTCAGTGGCATTCCCTTCCCCCCATACCTCAAATTCTCTAGACCCCTCTAAAATCGTAGCCACTTTTTGAATAAAAAAATTACATATATTTTTATTCTAAGATACTTCGATAAACCAAAAGTACATTCGTAACTTATACAGACTGGCAAACAGACAGACATCCAGAACCAATAGAGTTGCATCGCTCTAAGAAATAATGTATGAACCTGAATGAAAATGAAAGGTGTTGATTATTCACTGTACTTATGTATCAGAATGTATTGAAAAAAAGTATTACTTTTTGCATGGATAAAGGGAAAGGTAATACATATTTTGTGAGGTTTTTACTATGGATTTGAATATGAAGTTTATCATATTCTCTAAGCAACAATCCTTTAATTGAATAACCTTTGTACATATGAAAGTTTTTACTTTCATACAGAACTTTATTTTCCAGCTATCAACAGCAAGATCCTGTCAAAAAAAAATGTGATAAGATTATCTAAACATCCATTGTCCTATCCCTCTATCCTTGTTGTTTCCTGGGTATTGAGTGACTCCTTGGCAGTATAACAAGAGCCGGACTATGCATCAGGTTCATATTACTAGGATAACCTAGCAAACTTTGGGGCTGTTATTATATCAACAGCGATCTAAAGGCAAATTACAAAGCTTAGTGGTTCAAGAAACAAATATGTTTCCAGACGCTCTCATTTGATTTAGCTATTAGTGACTGCGCCCCTAGCATCTACAGGCTCATTCATATGGGTAGGTAGGGCGTAGAAAATAGCATAAACTTTCCCTAAGGCTTAAATATAAAAATTAAATACCATTAAACCAGCAAAGGACTTAATCAGTTCAGTAGTTTAAAATTTATTGAAATTTTAAGCATCAGACAAAAAATACTTTGAATAATAGTATAATTATTACTTTTATAAACTCATTATAACCTATAACAACATGTCAACAATGTCACTTATTACCAATTTATTAAGCACCTTAAAGTAAAAAAAACATTTAAATTGGGCATTCCGTGTTAAAGAGAAAACTAAAATAATATGTACTAAATAAGTAGATTTGTCCAAATAGATCTCAAAACTAAGATTATAAAAATTCTTCAATTTTTGTTATTTTTACAAGTTCTATAGTATATTACTATAGCATCGATTGTCTTATCCCTTGGGAACACTGACAAAATCAGTTGTACAGTAAAAAGCAATAAAATAAGTAATTAAAGAAATAGAACAAAAAAGGACATTTATCTGATGCCTATTTATAAGCCTTATCCCATAGTAAGCAACAAGAATAAGTTTTTCCATAACCTTCAACATATGTTTCAAAACATTCAGTAGAGAGAAAATTAAATCAGACTGATGTATTTCCTCATATAAAATCTTTTATTAAAGCCAAAACTTATACAAAAATATCTATAATTTCATCTTCTAAACTAGCGACAACTCCAAGATAGGCCTTTATGGATACTTTAGGTGCGTTGTGCTTTGTTTTTAGAGTGTGATGGTAGCATCCACCCCTAAATAGTTTAAAATCTATCCAGGACCTATGAAAAGCTTCAAACAAACAAACACACCCAGAGACTGACATCGTGTTGCTTTTATAATTTATGAATGGTAAGTAAAATTATTTGTCCTTTTAAACAGATTGATATATCTCCATAAAAATAGATCTATAGTATAGATGTATATACAGACAACTACCTCCATTCATTTTTCAAAGATCTCTTTCGTCTGCTTCTAAATTATTTTCTGCTACTTGGCTGTGTTAATATAAGCGACACCATTTGTTGATTTTTAATGACCCAATAGGAAGATTGCACAAGACGGTTGCAATGGGGAGATCAAGTTATTTAACCCTTTCCCCCTCTAGTGTTTTATTCTAATTCCATAATTATCACATAGTGAGGGTTACAAACACTTGTAGAACAAATTAGGAATGACATCATGTAGAATATGTAATAATAAAGGCTCGAACTCTGCTATTTTTTTTTGGTTCTGGACTGTAGGCATCTTTAAGTCATTAATTAAAACTAAATAATTCTAAAAGGTAAAAGCATATTTGATTTATAATCAATTTTTTATGGGTACGTATTTCATGGGCAAATTAATCAAATACTTTGCTTTAATCCAAAAGACACAAATTACAATTCTAAATTGCAATATTCAATGGGGAATAAGTTTTAAAACAAGATTATCCCTTCTGAAGATTAAAACCATTTGTTAAAATTTTGAACTGTAAACAATCACAATTCAGTAAAATACCCAAAGTATTTGAACCAACGAATAAGATAACATGGTTATAAAACTTTGGGTACCAGTGTAATTTACATTCCATTTTCACCTCCCCAACGGCATCTTATCGGTTTATTAAACAGCAGCCATACTGCAATAAAATAGCGGTTAACCACAGAATGTTCTGCGGCTGCGGACCTCGCCTAATAATTACCACAATGCTGTCTCTATATCTATGGTTTTACAAGATAAAGTGCTCAGTGCTCCTTTTATTGATATCACAATACAAATAAGCCAAAAAATCTAAATAGCAATAAATAGAGATATAATTGAAGGATAATGTATAATCTATAATACAAAGTAGAACGATGTCTGTCTGTCTGTCCGTCTGTCTGTCCGTCTGACCGTCCGTCCGTCTGTTAATTTATTTATATCCTATATGATGATGAACAAATTTACCCCTTCTGTAGATCAAAACTATTGTTTAATACATTTTAACATTGCTATTTTGAAACAATCAATCAAGAACTAGTAAAAAAGTTTTTTAAACTTTGGATACCAGTAAATTTAGTTTTAAGTCCCTGTGATTATGTCATAGTCAGGGATTTGTTTACAATACCGGACATAAATTGTAAATTTGTCTTTGCTATTTTTAAGTACCGCTAAAAAGTAAAAAATAAATAAATAGTACTTCAAACTCTTTTTGCTTGTTATTGCTGCGCTATTTATCGGCGTAATTGTCCTTTCTGTATTATGTTTTAGCTATTTTCTTACAATTTGTGGTTTTATACAAAATTAACCTAGCTTTATTGTTTCATAGATGCTGATTATATTGGCAGAAGGTAGCTACAAATTAATACAACCCAGTGATAAGACAATGGGCGATAAATTTATATACATCCCCAATGAGAACACACAAAATTACACTTTCTATAGATTAAAATTAGTAGTTAAAACGCTTGAACATTCAACTTGATGAATCGACCAATAAAATTTCACAATTAAGTCCCCAAAGTTGTTAAGCCAACGAATAAGAAAACGTTATTATAAAACTTTGGGTACAAGTGTAAAAAACAAACCATTGTCCTCTCTCTCTGAATACAACCCTATACTATAAAAAAATAAATCATGTATGTATAACATTTTCTATCACTATGAAATTGCCAGTATCATACATGATATAAAAAAATGACCTTTTAATTGCCTTATTTAAATATGTGAAATATTTTCATTAAATCTTCAAAATAACTTTTTTTAATTTTTGAAATGGGACCGGCTAAGAAACATTCAATAATGAGTAATTACCTATTTTACTCCACCCTTTCCTTAGATATTCTTTGCTGTGTTGCTTTTGGACATAATACCCCTTGTTAGTATTTTCAAATTAAACGAAAAGAATGTGTAATCCTTTAAAATTGCGCTAAAATATAAGAATGATCCAGTAATTAATAATATGAACAGTTAAATCCACCCAATTTTCAAATTGAATAAATAACAAGGATTGCAATTTCCAAATGAATAGTAGCTGAGATTTTTTCAAGCCTAATACTTTTAGGTATATATTAATATAGATATATGGGTTCTAACTACGAAGAAAATATATTTTTGCTACAAAATTTTTCATCTTTTAAAATACAAATAGTTTTTCTCCAAATAAAACTTTCCTACTTGAAAACACATGAAAACGTGTACAAACAAAATAAGTTATCGAGTAGCTATTCTTTTCTAAAAGTGAGAAAAAAGTGTGAGAGAGAGAGAGAGACAGAGAGAGAAATAAAACCTTTTAACTTTGGTATTTGTTATTATATCAACATAAGACTATAATTCTAATCCAATAGACAGTAGAAAAAGGTTTCCAGTAGAAATGATTAATATTTGACGAAAATTTTATTGAAATAGCCAAGATAAAAGTTCAACCCTATGACTATTGCATTAAAAATGACATAAACCAATGCTACTTCTACTTAGTCGATAAAAATATCTATGATGTATTTAGAAAAAAATTTAATATTGATATTATGTCAATAAGTGTTGTAAGTTCGACATAAATAATCACATTCCACAATGTCGATAATACGTCAGCGAAATAAGCAATAGTTTAACAGGGAAGGGGCAGGGATGAATAGTAAATTTATGCAATTTATATAATTAAGTCATTTAAAATAAATGGAGAACATTTAAACTTGGAGTGAGAATGGATGGGAGCGCTGCTGTTATATAATAAGAGAGTGTTCATCTGTACGTTAGGGACGGTTATTTGGATTTATATATAAATAGACAACATTGAAAATTGGAGTGAGTACGCTAGGAGCGAAGCTGTTATGTAATTAGAGAATGTTCGTCTGTACGTTAGGGATTTATTTATAAAAACGATAAACATTACAACTTGGAGGCATTTTGGAGCACAGCTATTATACAATAAAAGAATGTTCATCTATAAAACAGGGATGACCTTTATACTATTGTTTAATTCTACAACTAAATTAGATTTTTGACATGAATTGTCCTTATTTTAAAATAGAATAGCAAAAAACTTACACCTTCGCTTACATTGATTTTATTATCCTTGTTAACTTAAAAATAAACTACTCCTAAAATTTCAGATTTAATTTTAGAAATTTGGGAATGGTTATCTATTGCATTGTATGATAGACAGCTTTCCGCCGCTAGTAAAATGCAAAATTATAGATTAACTACAGTTATGGTGGCCTCAAGGGGCCGACAAAACAGGGATCAATCTTATTTTAAAATATCTATGTATCTGTACTGTACTAAACTACTGTTGATTTTATTTCATTAAATTCAATATTACTTTTTTTCAAATGAAAGTTTGACAAGAATAACATTACACACAAAAGCGAAGATTTTTTAAAAGAAGAATAGTTTTGATTATAACACTGATTAGCAGTGTAAATCAGACATAAAAAAGAAGTTTAATCATATGAATGGCATTGATAACAATACTGTTGATTGTACAGCCTTTGTCTGGAAGTACTTATTCTATGATTCTACCGTGAAGTGATAAGAATTTATGTCACATTGATTGGGCGGTTTCCCTCAAAGTGGGTAGTCGAGAACATGTCAGGTTAGGTTAGGTTATGTTGGTTACTGGCTAGCCACGCAGAGTAAGGAATCCGCAAGTATAGGACCCCTCGCAGGTGACAAATATTACTCTAACCTATTTATTTTTAGTGAAAAAATAAGGGTTGTGGGAAGGCACATATGGCAAAGCATATATTTTAGCATCTCTAAAATGATTTTGGACACGCTCGAACTAGCAACCTTCTTGACATGTACACACCGACATACCCTAAATTCAGAGAGGTTTGCTTTGTATAAAGAGAAAGTGGAATTAAATAGTGAGTTGGTTAGGAGAAAAAGGGGTTGTAGAGTAAATGGGAAATAATAGGGAGAGATTCCACACTATGATAATATACAAGATAAGTTTAATGTATGGCTATTCTATCAAAAATCATGTTGTTGTAATGTCAACAAATACCCTTTATTTTGACACTAGTCGATAAAATAATCTACATCCCCAATGATGATAAAGAAAATTATCCTTTCTGCAGATTTAAATCATCGGTTGAAAAGTTTGGACACAATACCCTACTAATCTGAACCAACCGATAATGAATTGACAAAAATACCCAAAGTTTTTAAGCTAACCAAAAAAAAGTAATTTTGAACCTAACCAATTAGATTTAATTAAAGTAACCAAATTTTGAAAGCCAGCAAAAAACTTTGGGTACCAATATAATCTACAGTTCAATTGTTCTGTTCTGATTAGAGTTTACTTTACTTACTCGACTTGTATTGATTGTTAGCACAGTGTAGAGTGGAGTAGAGAACTTCAATAACCAATATTTGGCACGAGTAAGCCGATATATACCATATAGTGTCACTAACTTTACCATCCTTTAAACACACATACACACACTGAATATAGATGCCACCCTATTCTCTATATTTATCTCTCTCTCTCTCCCTCTCTCTCTCTCTCTCTCTCTCTATCTATCTCTCTCGCCCCCCCCCCTCTCTCTCTCTCTTCCTCTCTCTCTCCGTTTAAATTTCTAATGCTTTAGTTTATTCATCATATGCGAATTTACTCTCTCTTCTTTAAAAGCCTTTCTATAATTAGTGTCGTTCCGTACATCTGTCCGTTCGACTGTCTAAGCATCCATATGTAACAGTTTTCTCTTTTTTCATATTACAATTATCCTATCAATACAAGGTCCATTTATATATTAATGTTTTACCTTTTTGTCAAAACTTTTATAATTTTTGATTATCTAACTCATCTAAATTTTCAAAAGATTGATTCATAGGACAATTTTATAAGCAAGGCAACAAACAGACAAAGTGAGTTATAGAGAAGTGTTTAGTTGTCATGAAAGGAAAATTATATTTTTCTCATGAGGAAATCATGTTTTCCCAAAAACATTGAGTAGCTTCCGCTATTATTATTTCTATGCTTTTATAAAAGTTTTCCTTTACAGTGTAGCTTCTTATAGGTCCATGGAAAATTTATGACTATTTCGAAGAGGTTTTTTTAAAATCCCCACAAGAGAAAAATATTTGGAAACTAGTAGTTATTGTTAATTTAATTAATATTCAATCTATATGTACAAATAGGATATAAATACTTTTCTTCCATAAAGGGTAATAACTTTGGGAATTTTAATTTTTTAAAAACTAATAGATGTCCTATTTGAAAATAATGTATAATTATTTTAGTTTATTTAACATCATGCTTTATATTACAACATCTTTTGGGAACAACTTGAGTTTTTCAAGAATATTGTTAATCTCAAGGCCTAAATTTAAAAAAAGAGCAATAATTTATTTCTTTTTTCTTTGAATAGATTCATTTATGAAATTTTCGTGAATCATTATATAAAGACATTTTTACAAATTCCCTTAGTAATTTAAAATATTTTGAGGAACCTAGTCCGATTATAATAAATGTGCTTTTTACTTCCGTTTTCAACATATCTGTGATTGTTTTAAAACGGAATTAAATTTCCATTACGGATTCGAAACCGATTAATATCCGTTGCATTAGAACCTGTTCTCAGCCATACTGAAAAAAAACATGTATAGCATCATATTACAGACAATTTTCCCCGAAGATTAAAACAAAAATCATTAAAATAATACCAGTTTAGATATTTCAATATCCGCGAAAAGCTGTCTATAATACGATGCGCTAAATAGCTATTACAGTTTTGTTTGAGAACATATATTACTTTCCTTTACCTTATAATTTTCTTTTTCAAGAGGATTCGCTCCAAGAGGTGTTGGACAATACATTTTTGTTACAACTTTATCTTCATCGAAATTATACGTTTTTGATGACAAACTAATTTTCTACAAATAAAAAAATCGGGGAGGATATTTTGGTGCAGGTGGGATTCCGCCACCCATCTCATTTGGCTTTCTTCATAAAAAGAAGTTGGAGAGGGATTTTTATTAAGGGTTGGAGGTGTCCTAAACCCCAAGAAAATAAATATTGAATATATTCCCTGAAAAGTAGAGCCCAATTGCTTAATCAATTTTTACTTACAATAAACAGAAATTTTGTTTTTGGGGGGTGGGGGAAGGGTAATTTTTTCTTCTTCTAAGGGTTAGGGGTGTCCACCCCCTAAGAAAATAGTATAAAACCACCACAGAATCAGTAGGAATAATCCCTGAAGAGTAGATCCCAATCAGTTACCGAGATCCGACAGACAGACGGAGAGACGTCATTCTACTGTGTATTATAGATAAAGATATTGAATGCAATTTTGAAAAATCAAATCGAAAAATACCTCTGAAATTTTCATATAAATTAGTATTTGTCCTACGATTGAGAATTAAATGAGGTATGTAAAGCAACAGTTAATGTTCAGTTAGATACTGGAATCTGCTAAAATATGCCTTGACCTATACAATGCTTTAAATCATATAACCTGTACAACAAGAACTTTCAATAAGAATGGTGTAATCAAATGGTTGGTTGTCTTTTACGTTCAGTTATAACAGACGATGCCTTAAAAACTTAAATGATCATAAAGTAAAAAAATTAAATTTGAATTAAAGTGAAACAACCCACTGAAAATTTTTTCTAGTCCAAGGAAACACCTAAAATAACACCTTTCATACTTATATTCTGTTTAAAAGCGAAGCTCTCCTATAATTAGGGTCGGTCCGTCTGTTCGTTCGTACATTAGTAACGGTTAGCCATTTCATAAATTCAGACATGTTTTAATTGTCCTATCGATTTCAAACTTTGCATGCTGACTCATATAACAATTAAGTACGGTTTTGAAAGTATATCTTTTCGCAACAAATCTAATTACAATTTTGTTTAGACTTAAAAACTAATGCTCTGATTATTAAGTTATGACAATCTACAAGAATTATTGTTTGTTTGTCCTTCTAATTTTAGAGCTTTTATGAATGTCATCCCTGTTAACCCTAATTTTAGCCTGTACACGTTTTGCATTACATTTTACACATTTATTGAAAACACCTGTTCAGAAGAAAAAAATTAGTTTTTGTTTAAATATTAGTTTAAAATTCACTCAAGAGAGTCTCAGACATTTTGTAAAAAAAAATTTTTTTTGTTGAACTTAAAGTAAAGTTTTATTTTCATTAATTTTTGTTTTATATTGTCATATTTCAAAATGATAAAATATGAATTTTTAAAATTTTGATTAATCTAAATGGAAGCACTAGTTGGTTTTTAAATGTTATCTATACTGTTGTACACAAATGCTTCGTTCATATTAGAAATCCAATTTCTGAAACTTTTTCTACTACTCAGATTTATTGAGGACTATTATAGCATAGCTATCTTTATGTAGTCCAATTATTTCAAAATCAAGGACAAAGACCAAAGAGTGTTAGAAATCACCCATGTGACATCATAAAAATGAGGGAGATGAGAGGAGAAGACGGAAAGAAAACTCCTAAAAAAGAGATGGATAATCCCCCATTTGTATGACGTCACATGGGTGATTTTTAACACACTTTGGTCTTTGTCAAAATTAAGATGAAATATTTTAATCGTTCTTTCTTTTTTAAAATTCGTTAGAAAATCTATTAGGGGCTCTGTATTTAAAGGATAGGTAATAAGAATTTGATAGAATAGCATAAAACCATCCTAAGACAAAAAAAGATAAATAAAAAGGTCTAAAACCCCTTCAGCAAAAGCAAAAGACATAACCTCACAAAAGACCTAAATGACAATAGACTTAATCCTACAAAAGGCCTAGCTATTTACAAAAGACCTAGCTATTTAAAAAAGACCTAATGCTACAAAAGGCCTAATTAAAAAAGACCTAACAATACAAAAGACCTATCCCTACAAAAAATTAACGGTTCAAAAGAACTAAATTACAAAAGACCTAATCCTACAAAAGACCTAAATTACAAAAGGTCTAATGTGTACATAAAACTGTCTTTTAATTTTTAGGAAGCACAAAATCCTAATTAAATTTTTTTCCACCTACCCCCAAATACTTTGTAAAATTGTAAAAAACAAAGCTTTAAATCTTATTTGATGGGTTTCAAATGGTTTTAAGGAGTGGTAAAAAAATACAACAGACGTACGGACATATTGGTCTAATCTAATTATAGAGTAGCTGAGGAACTATTAATACTCAGCATAGCCTGTTGAAAGTTTGTGGTTGGAAAGTTTTGATACATTAGAATTCATGAAAGGCGAAATATTTTCGGTTTAAACAATAGAATCCATAGTATAAGCTACAGGAGTAACTTAGGATAAATCCCTTATTCTACTACAGGATCATGTATGTCGCAATCCTTTACGTTATATCAAAGTAACATGATGTCTATGTGTTTATATGCCTGTTCGTGTGTGTTTGTAGCGAAGGATCTCGATAATGTCTTCATTAATATGTTCTTCCTTTACTGTGAAGCTTCTCATTGGTCCAGTCAAGATTTATATGAATTTTAGAACGTAAAATACTTACTTAACATTTAAGTTGTAATTATAGAGACTATTTTGACTAATCATCCTAATACATATTTTAAAACGAATTCGTAATATGATTCTACGATATCAAATAAGCTGAGTAATAAAAAGTTTAAATTAAAAGTACAAACTTATAGAGTTATTACTTTTCTTTCAAATTATGCCTTGTCAACATATGAATCTACCTGCACATTTTGATATCAATACAAAGATTCTAACATTCCTCTACAAATTGTACAAAAACATCAAAAGTAAAGTTTTGGAGAGAAAATAAAAGGCTACATAAAAATTTTAACATGAGGGGGTGGGGAGTTATATGGGCGGTCCGCAGGTAAAATGTATTTTCAGATTAAGCAATAAAAAATATGCTAAGCTACAGGAGAAACTTAAAACCACCCGAACATGGATATTGCACCTCAAAAAAACATTACAGATAGAATTACAGTTTATTTACTAATTGATTTCAGCATAATCTTTTACTATGATCTTATCTTGGAGCTTGTGAGTAAATAAGGTAGTTCCTTTATCTAAAATCATTACCGATAAACGCCGGATGCCCAACGAGTAGGGCATCTTATTCTTCAATGGCAGATAAAACACTCAAATTTATCTTTAATAACAAAATTTGACATATCTATTAAACAAATTTTGTACCTAGTAGATATGAAATTGAACCATTCTATTTAACAATGGCGCCTAGTTAATAACAAAATCGGACAGGTCTATCAAACAATGGGTGCCTAGTAAATTCCGAAGGTTACAAAGTTTCAACAGATCAAAGGATCACACAAAATCTGAATAAGGATATTTAATCTGAAGTAAAAACATTCTAATTTTGCTAAAAAAAAATTGTGGAAAATTGTAATGATTTCTTTTTAAAACGTAATTGTCATCAACAAAGAAAACAAAACTATTTAAGAAATTGGTCGTGAAATATTTGAAAAAATGATATATCCCTGTCAATAGAAAATTTGATAGAAAAACAGCTGATTCAATAATCGCACATTAAACTAATTTGTACTTTAAAAAAAACTAAAATATGTATAACTCTTGTTATATTAGTCGCATGACCATAAAGGTAAGATTAGATGGACTTTCATCGTAAATAAACCCATGCCTATACAAAGTCGCGACCTAAGGAGAATGTCCATGCAATCAAATTGCCTTTGAATTTAATATTCAGGACTTGGCCTTTAATTCATATAAGCATCCAACTCTTGATATAGGTATTTTGTAAAAACAAATCTTTTAATCATTAAAATTGGTACGTCCGCCACCAAACAAATAGCTCTGGTAGTTAATTTTTGCATGTTAGAATCATACTATCGATTTTAAACACCCTGTAATTTTCCTATTGCCATGATTTTTAAATGGCGATACACTGAACAATTAAGTAACAGGTATTTAATCTATATAACGAATTTGTACATAAAAATTTGGTCAAGTTTCAAATGACAATTTGTTTCTATGATATAAAAAGTACAGTTACTCAATTTTTGACAATGATCTTTTGTTCGTCTGATTTTTTTAAGCTTTTCTTTTGTGAATGTGTCACAAAACTTAAAATTATTAAATTTTCACTAGAAATTATAAAAGATCAATGAACTAGACTTTTCTCTTTTCCCTTTAGATTAAATCAACAATATTAACCAAAATAGTTTAAAGTTACATAAATGTGCACATATGAAAGTTTTTATCACGAAAAAATACTTTTTGGAGCCTTTTAATAGTTTATTCTGTCAAAATAGATTTTTTTGTTTTGTAGAGGTTGTTAGGGATATTCAATGAATAATAATATTTAGAAAATAAACTGATGTGAATCCTAATTTAATTTACAAAATTACTACTGTTGATTGAAATTTTTGATTCAAATCAACTAATCAATATTCAATAATAGTTCCTAAAAATTTTGAGACAAAGAAAAAGAGAACGAATTTTTAATACAAGTTAAATCTACATTTCAATGTCTCCTCCAACCCTCTATGATAACACTAGTACCCAAAGTTTTAAAAACTCTCATATTGGTTGAATTCAATTAACTTTGTATACTACATGGGGTAGTACAACCCTTTGGTGTCCAAACTTTTACACTAATAATTTGAATCTCCAGAAGAGGTAATTTTATGTGTAGCAATTGACGGTGAACATTTATAGTCCATTGTCTTATCCCTTAAAATCCCTGAAGAAGCTTCTTAAAAAGTAGCTAACTTACTACAATAAGGTTAAAGGTATTTCTACTATCAGTGCATATGTATAACATATTTTACTGTAAGATTATTGTAAAACCATTATATATACTTATACCATCCCTTTACTTAACTATTGTAGAGTATAACATACTTAGACCAATAAAAAATAAGTAATTCACATTTTATCATTTAGTTATATTATAATCTATTGCTGTTATCCATGTTATTGTCATTATTTCTTTAGGGAAGGGAAGGGTCAATTTTATATGGAGGGGATGGTATAGCACCCCTGAAAATATTTTAAAATCATTACAGTACATAGTTAGATCTAAGCACAGCCTAATCAGTTCAGTGGTTAGCAAGACCAAAAGGAACAACGAAACAGATTCGCTAACAGAAAAACAAACAATAGATTTTATATTTTAGAGAGAAAATAGCTAGAAACTTTATTAATAAATATCAACGATATAAAAATATGATGACATAATGCTTCTTAGTTCCTTGCATGTCACGGTACAGATAGAACTACCAGACAAAAGTCAAGCAATAAAAGTTATTATTGTCTGTTTAATTGAAAAAATAAGATTTACAAAAAAAATACTCAAAGTTATTCAAGTATTTAAGGTCATAATATAGAGGGTGAAGCTACTCTATGATTATTCTATAATTTAGTAGGTTGTGATTAATGACGTGGTATCCGTATACTTCCCTACATTCTTATTACATATGCTCTTTAGCTAAATATTATATCTTATCTTTTAAGTAGTATATTTATAGTTGAGTAGCTATGCTAGCATACACTATGTCTGTGTGTTTATTAGTAGCGAAGCTACTCTATAATTCACTTTGTCCGTCCGTCAGTCAGTCAGTCAGTCCGTCAGTCCGTAACGCTATGGGGGAAATGGGATTTACTCAGCTCCTATAAAAGATAGAATGCTGAAATTT
>LS058063.1:0-10352 GCA_900241095.1 Acartia tonsa
TAGATAGATAGATAGATAGATAGATAGATAGATAGATAGATAGATAAATAGATAGATAGATAGATAGAAAGATAGATAGATAGATAGATAGATAGATATGTAGATAGATAGATAGATAGATAGATAGATAGATAGTTAGATAGATAGATAGATAGATAGATACAGTACCAAAAGAGAAGGAATCAATTGTTATCTTATTTAACCCATCCTAATTCTGTAAATATTAAATTCAGTATTTGTTGTACTTGTGTTTAAATAAACTTGTATAAAGAACCTCTGCACTGTGTTAATGGGGATTGAAGCAAAGCTTCTCTACAGTTAAACCGAGTAACGTCCGTCCTTCGTGTATTAAGATAAACAAGGATGACATAAGCAAAGCACAAATTTATATATAATTTTGTTTAGAATTATAAAGGGAGAGGTAGGTTTCTGGTAAAATCCGTAAAGGTTATGTGTTATAAGTAAAAAACAATAGTAGAACGATAAAAATTATGTTAACTTTTTTTTAAAAAATTGTCTATAGTTCTTTTCAATAAGAAATACACATATTTAGTGAATATTATCGCTCTAATACCTATTTTTAACCTTAAAACACATGCCTTTACGGATTTTACCCTTTATATTCAGCTAATTAAATTAAAATTGACAATATATGTGTTTATGTTTTTTTTTATGCTGCAGTTCATTATTTTTTGTTAGAAGATTTTGTCAAAATTACTGGATGATTTTTTTCTACAAAATAATCGATGATAAAATAATTATAAATAAGGATGACAACATCCATAAGTAGCGAAGCACAAAAAAAATCGTTGATGGGAATATGTACAAGTAGATTTAAAGAGTATTTGTTAAAATTAAGAATAGATTTATTGGAGAAAATTAACACGTAACATTATTTTAGTTTGCTTGATGACTGACAGACCGACGGTCAAAGTGAGTTACATATAAGGGTTTCTCAGTGCAATGGCAAAACTATTTCATCCGAAAAAAGATTGAAAATCGGACCAAAAAAAACAAGTTATGAGGAAATATGTATGTAAAGTATAAAATAGCCTAAAAACTGCTGAACGCATTAGGATCCCCATGGATGTTATCTTTAAACAAAGGAAAATTTGATATTATAGAGTAGCTTCGCTACTAAAAATCAGCATGTTTGAAATTGTCGTACGGACGTTTATAGAGTTGCTATGCTTTCTAAATCGTACCTCACTATTACAGGAATCCCCATGCAAAATTTAAAATCTATAGGACCATTCTAGCATGTGTTGTAGTGGGCGAGCCAAATCCTATAACAGCGGAGCTGCGCTTCTTTTTGAATCCTAACCACCTGTACTTGTTGTGTTATACATGCCTAAATTGACCATTACTAGCGGCTACGCCCCCTAGAGGCCTCTAGGGGCACTTGAAAAGTTTTTTATTTCAAATATCTGATCTAAGAAATAATTGTCTATGTTGCGTTTAAGTCTCTGCGACAAAAAAAATTGATTTTTAGTGTTTTCTCCCCCAAAATAGTTACCCTGTTAAGGAGAAACCGATCGGTTCAGCAGTTAGCGATATCCTTCAGTACAAACATACATCCTATTACTTTATTACAAGGATGAACGGACGAAGGTAAAGGCATTTTAAAATTGTACCTCATTGTTATTGGAATAATCATGCAAAGTTTGAAATTGATATAGAACAATTATAACATGTCTAAATTAATCCGTCATATGAACATACAGAAAGGTACAGAAAGCCCTATGTGTAAAAAGAATTAAATAACATGAAAATCTAGGAATCGATCTATATTTCTTTATTTTATAAATGTATGCAGAATATGAAAGTATTCAATCCCTGAAAATTTCAGCCGTCTATCTTGAATAGGAGTTGAGAAAAATCATAAAAACTTTAAAATGTAGGAATCGACCTAGCACCCCAACAAATTGGCGAATCTTGATGAAGCTTGGTGGAAATATTAAGAATGTTAACATAATTAATCCCTGAAAATTTCAGCTCCTTATCTTTTAAAAGAGCCGAGAAAATCACGTTTCCCTTTTTCTGTCTCTGACAGACGGACGGACGAACATTTCGAATTATAGAATAGCTTCGCTACTTAAAAATCATAAAATTTAAAACAGTTTTGTTAGCCCTAATTAGGGCCAAATGACAATGGTATACAAATTGGTATCAATCTTATGATTTTATTTCAATATTCGTGGAAAATTGTCTGTAATCTGATATGCTATACATGATTTTTCAGTATGGCTGAGATCCGGTTCTAATCCAGCTGATATGTTTTTCAGTCTACAGACAATTACAGATACAGACAGACTGACATACATCCTGTTATTTTTAAATATAAGAACTAGCGAATACGCCCCTAGAGGCTACTAGGTGCACTTGATAAGGGGTGAGATGAATTATATAACCCAATTTTTATTTTAGATATTAAAAGAAAAAGTGGGCAATTTCTCTTAGGAAGGTTGTGGTACCCTCCCCAAAATAGTTATAAAACTTCCTTGGACCTATGAGAAGCTACCCTGTAAAGAGAACCATAACGGTTCAGCGGTTAGCGAGATCCTTCGTTACAAACGAACAGACAAACATCCTATTACTTTTATACAAAAAAAAGATAAGCATATTGCGAAGGTTTCAGACTATTTTTTTGTCCTTTTAGTGCTGCAGACGCTTGTATTATAAAATAATATCTAATATTAAAGTTATGCTTTTCGCTTTATTGTTTTGTTAAATATTAATGTAATCAAAGACGACATAATTATTCGTTGCAAACCTATTTCCAATAAGGATTTGAAACCGATTAATATCCGCTGGTTTAGAACCGGTTCTTTGCCACCGTATTACAGACAACTTTTGACAAATACTATTGTAAAATCATGAAATTAATACCAGTATTGTTATTCTAATCCTTTGCCCCCTCAGGGCTAACAAAACTGTATTAAATCTATTTTTCGTTTTATTATCCGCGGGAAGCTGTCTATAGTACGGGGCTTTAAATAAATATTCTGACATTGTCTGCTAGCAGAAAAATTAGGTCGAAATCTATATGATTAAATTTACCCTTTTTTAAAGTTGAACATTATAAAATAATTTTTCTGTAAAATAGATAAATTGTCTTTTTATTCATGTAGTAAAGCATTTTTAAACTCTAAATAACTGGTCTGTATATCAGTAATTAACTTTTCATAGTTTTGGCAGAAAAGTTTAAGAAAAGGGGAGAAAATGTTAGGAGAAAAAGTGTCTTTATTTGCTTTAAGGAAGATAAGGATATTAATGTGTCCTGGTTTAATTTTTAGGGGCCAACTTTTTTTTACATTTTTTTGTTTAAAGCCAAAGATCTCGGAAAATGCCGACAAGAATTAAATTATAGATAAGATAGCATAAAACCCCCCATCCATCCCTTAACCCCCTCCGACTAGATGAACGAACTGACCAATAATTGGTATCCATATTAGCAACCTAAATTGACGAGAAATTCTTCCCTATCAATATATGCACATACTTTATATCCTATTGGATAAAGTAGTAAGTTTTTTTTTGTCTGTAGCGAAGGATCTCGCTAACCACTGTACCGATATGATTCTCCTTTACAATGTACCTTCTCACAGGTCCTGGGAAGGTTTATAACCATTTTGTGGTTGGGTTCTCCAAAGAGAAATCGTCTCTAAAAGATTTTTTACATCTTTTTAAAACTTTTATAAAAAATGGGAGGGTTGAATGCAATCCCCAACCACCTCCAGTGCCCCTAGAGGCCTCTATGGGCGTAGCCGCAATTCCAATGTTATAGGAGAAAAATTTTAATTTTAAAAATATTAAATTTTGGCCACCTATATCATTATGACGTCAGAAACGCACATATACAGACGCACTTACACACACACCCACATATACCCACACACACACACACACACGCACACACACACACACAGACTGAAGGGCCAAGATGGCTGATATGAGTGAGAGACAATTATTTGTGTTTTTTTTTATGAATTTGTGAAATTAGTTAAATTATAAATAATATAAAGTAATTTAGTGACCTATTAATAATATGTGATTGCACGACTTTTGTCTGGAAGTGCTAACAAAACTGGTTATTAGGTGCGCCTGTTTTGGGCCAAGGCAATTTTCCCATACTATATTTTGACAAATTATATACCTGAGCTGGATCTTTAAATCATTTTAGTGGTGAGCCAGATCGGGGTGAGCCAACTTTCCACCAATATGAGAGCATAGCATTCTATGAAATGCCGCGCTGTGATTGGCTGAAATCCGGCGCACCCCGATCTGGCTCACTACTAAAATGATTTAAAGATCCAGCTCAGTTGTAGGGAACTATTGTTAATGTCTTTAGTTATGACGCAGTGCTGAACCAGGATTCGAACGACGCGAGGATGCGCCACGGAGTGAGTCACGGTCTGTCTGTCTGTTAATCTATCTATTTCTAGCTATGTCTATCTATTTAATTATTTGTCTAGCTAACTAGCTACCTCTCTAATTTTTTGTATCTATCTATATATCTATGTCTATTTAACTACATCTATGTCCATCTAAATCTATCCATCTACATGTACGTCTATCCATTTCTTCTATCTGTCTGTCTTTGTCTGTCTATCTCTATCTGTTTGTCTGTTCTTCTATCTGTCTATCTTTGTCCGCCTGTCTATCTTCATGTCTATACCTATATAATCTGTATGTTTGTTTATCTATCTCTATTTTTCTGTATGTCTAACTAGTAGGGATGGAAATCCGGAATCCGGATCCGGAATCCGCCCAATTTTTGGCCAATTTTGGAATCCGGATCCGGAATCCGTTTTTTAACAGCGGATTCCGGATTCTTAATTGGTAGGCTAAAATTAGCGTCTTGAGTTTTTTCTTTCAACTCCTCCTCTTTGAAGGCAAAGATTTTCATCATTATATGTATATAATATCTTTTAAAATCTGGTTCGATTCTCGGAAGTGAATTATAGAGAACACCAAGAACATTGATTTTTAGGATATATGTAGCACTTAATTTTTTTAAAAATCCTTTTAAAATATTGCTAGAATCCGGAATCCGAATCCGGCCTAAAAATTCGACGGATTCCCATCACTACTAACTAGGTATCTATTTTTCTGTCTTATCTTTCTATTTATCTCTATTTCTAAATATCTATATATCTCTATGTCTATCTATCCATCTTTAACTGTCTGTTTATGTCTACTGTCTGTCTATCTATATGTCTGTATGTCTATATATCTATTTGTGTCTGTCTATCCATATCCGTCTGTCTCTATCTATCTCTATGTCTATCTAGCTACCTATTTGACTGTCTGCCTATGTAGGCCTATGCTAACAAAACTGGTTTTAATCTCACAATTTTTTTTATTTTAATATCCGCGGATAGCTGTCTATAAAATACGATGCAATAAATAATTACCCATTAAAAAATCTTCTACAAATTTTGAAAAAATCTACAAAAATATTAACGAAAATCCTCCAATGATTTTTTAAAATTTTTTTGTGACATATTAAACTGTAATCCTATCCTATTATATAAAGTAGTAAGGTTTTTTGTTTGCCCGTTAAGATCTCGCTAACCACTGAACCGATTGAATGTTAATTAGAGTTGGCATAAAGAAAACCACTTGGTTTTAACAAAAAAACAAGCTTAAAAAAATTAAAAAACCAAGGTGGGGATGATTTTAAAAAAAAATATTTATACAAAGGCCTATCTTTCCAGTTATATCTTTTTATAATGTAAATAATATACAGTAAATTAGTGTCAAAAACCTAAATACCTGATATAAAATTCTTTTAATAGTTTAAATCTTATACTTTGGTGATTATATCTAATAGACAATTTAGACAATTTATTACTTTTCTAAAGGCAAATAAATTTTCTAAAAGAAGTTTAAATGCATTATTATACATTGTTTAGGTATTTAAGTTAAAACATTCAATAAGTCCCATAAAATAAGTTTTTTAATAATTTGGATATTATTAAAAAAAAAGTTTTTTTTATGCTGGAGCCTTTTAAATACAAATTACGAGAAGGTTCTAAATATTTATTTTTTTTGACTGTCGGAAAAGGTAAATACAGGCCGGAAAGATGACCAGATAAATAATTCTTGACTTGCTATTATAAGCTAAACCAACGACTTCAATTGAAGTGTTCTAATGTAGGGGGTAAAATAATGGACAGCAAAAGTATTCGAGAAGGAAAAAGATACATTACGGATTCAAAAAAAAGTTCTACAACATTTCAAAATTTTCTTCCATTCCTAATTTGAGAGAAATCTTTTTAATTAAAAGAAATTCCGAAGGGAAATTGGTTACAAAACACCACTATATACATAGCATGAGTGCACGTTTCTAAACATATTTTTCATTTCACGTTTCTGATCCTTGCTATATAAAATGTTACTTAACTATTTTTAATTAATTTTTCTATTGTATATTAACAATATTGTTAGACTAAATAAATTGCTGACGTTAATTTAAAAACAATTATAGGTGTGTTCAATGTATTTAAAAAACTATCGAAGGAAATTTCTTAAGAGTTTAACCGTGTTTGAATTAAATGATAATATATCAGCAGCTATCTTGGGCACAAAACACTTTTGTCAAAAGACAAAGTAAAACATTTGAGAAAATACAGAACAAACTTGTGAGCAAAAAACAATCTATATTTTTTATTATTAATGTTGCAAAAAAATTTCATGTACTCTGAAAGTGATGCACGCAGCTGGCTAAAATAACAAACGCACAGACAATAAATAATGCAAAAAAGTAAAAAACTTACATCTAAAAAGTTGGCAAACTTCTCAAGACTAGCCTCTTCTGTCTCCGCCTTCCTGCGTCCAAACTCTGTGCCGTGGTGGTAGTAATTTCCCCTCTCATCATCATACGTGAAGCACAGCTCCTCCAGTATCTTAGGCCGGTCAAGCAGGACCTGCGGCACCATCAGGCACTCATAATCAGGGTCCTCCTCCTCCGGGAGGCCAGGAATGTGCACAGAAATCTGCCAGGGGACTAGACGGCCCTCCACGCTAACGGTATCAACGGCCACGTAAACGGTGACATAACGGCGTTGGGGCATTTGATTTTCTGTGTTGCCGCCGACGGGGATTTCTTCGGTGGAGGGAACTGGGCCGATAAAACCATCCTCTTCCTCTCCTACAGTTCGCAAGGATGAGGTCTTTGTGGGGGTAGCGGAGCGACGGTCACTTTCAAAATACTCCAATGTTATCCTGACAATATTTGTCTGATGGGAATCAAGATCTGAATTTGACAACTTTCTGGGGTATTGGTCAAAAGAAATTTCACGCAATGTTTCCAATAAATGACCATATATTGTCTGCTTAGGTTCCCCTTCGAATTCTGGTTCTGGTGGTACATAATTCTTTACAGCATCCTCTAGCGTAGCAAAGTTGTATCTGGCAACTATTAGTGTATCAACATATAGGCCAGCTGTTTCTTTAGCCGCGTCTAGATCAAGTTTTATGGTTTCAACCATCTTAACCGCCATAAACTTCTCCATGTCAGCAAAGGACGCTTTCACGGGATCCACAGCGGCAGTCTGCTCCATAGTTGGCGAGATGACCTGATCGGCGCGTGAGTTTGAACGCGAGTTGGGCAGCGAGGCCGCGGTCTGTAGAATATTCTGAAGGACATTAGTAGGTACAGCGTCCAGGCTTGAGCTGGATGCGTGGCGGATTTTGCCAGAAATGCTCCTGAGGATGAATTCTCCAGCATACCTGTAACAAATAATTAAGATTAGCAATGTGAATCATTAATAAAAGATTGGGTACGGGCGTAAATTTTTTTATGTAAAGTTAGTCTAACGCACAATCCTTAACATAAAATTTAGCTTTGATAGCTTATAAACATACTAGCGGCTGCGCTCCTAGCATCTAGTAGCTATGTATTCGAAGGAGTAAGGAAAGTAGAAAAATTAGCTTAAACCATACTTAAATATACAAATCAGATTGCCTAAAAAATCCATAAAATGGAGAACTCAGTCGGTTCAGTAGTTATCGAAATTTTAAGCTACAGACCAAAAAACTTTATACTTTATATACTAGGATTATTATCTTATTGCCTTCTACGCCTCTCCTAAATTTTTTATATCAGAATAGATATTATTTTTTGGGATCGTTAAATAAATCAATAATACTGAATACCAACGTCCTACACGTTTTAGAAAGCGTTTATAAAATAAAGAGATATAATAAACTTATCTAAACATTTTTTCACCAAACAATGAAAGCTAAAACCGTGCCCTAATTATAAAATTGAAAATCTTAAAGGTTAGATACTTTAAATACTCTGTTGTATGTTCCTTTATGGCCGTCAAACAAAGGCGCTTCAATCAATCCATGATTAACTTGTTTGATATTAGTATTTTAAATCTTTATTACTTAGGTAAAACTTTTGTTTGAAGCATAGGATCTCAGAAATAGCGGGTATGATTCAGTCACGCTAAGAGTGGTTTTCAGCTATTTTCTTTCGCAATGTAGAGCCCCTTCACAGTGAGGACACAGCCGTTAGTATGATATAAATTAGAGAAAAAAATAATACCTGAAGAAATTTCCAGAATCCAGGAGCTCAACTTCCAGCTTATCCTTGGGCTTCTTCGACTCTCTTTCAAGCGGGATGAAGTTTTCAGCCAGGTGGCACTTCATGGCGTCGATGAAACCCTCCACCCCCTTCTCGTTGTCCTTCACAATGCTCCACAGACGGGCGTCCTTGAATCCGGCCTTGTCGAACTTTTGCGCCAGACGGGCGACACATTTGTCAGCCTTCTCCTAGAAGAAACATATCAAAATTGAAGAATTTTACATAAAAAAGGGGAGGAATTTACATAAACTCGCAGGCTAGGGTAACAGCTATTTCATTATGTGTACAATTACATCACCCTTGGTTTTAAAAATAATCAGGGGCTGTGATTCAGACGATAAATTCAATTGAAATTGCTAAAAATTAGATATTTTGTTGGCGAAAAACTGGTTTTATTTAAGTGGGTAAGAGGAGGGGGGGGGGGAGGTAAGGGAAAAGTTTTCACTTAGAATTGATCGTCATAATCACTTTCCCTCTTCCCTACAAATAGGCTTTTAGGGAAAACGACAACTTATCACAAGACAATCCTATCAGAAATGCTTCCGTAACATTTATATTAAATATTTATCTATATGTAAACAAAACTATTATATTTCTTATCTAAAAATGTATTATCAATATCCATGTATAATGAATGTGTATATTTTTAACTTTATAAACGTTTCCTCGGTAAAAAAGGTTATACAACTTTGTGAGAGTGCGAGAAAAATATAGAGAGATTAGGGGGGATAGAGAGAAAATTGGTTGATGTTTAATTTTTACTCACGTGAAGATAAATCACGCGTATTAAACTGCTCTTTTTTTATGTCTCGGATAGATAATATTAAACTAAGTTGGGTAAGTGAATAGATTACTGGTTTATTGTAAGGAGGTAATGTACTAGTATTTGTTGAAATTGGTCTGAAAATTTCGTAAACATACTGCATTTATACAAGTTTAATTTTTAAAAGTTTCTTTCTCAATAGACTACAACTAAAAATTAATGGTTCTTAATAATATAGGTACTATAAAAGATTCGTTGTTCAATAAATAATAAAATAGAAACCTATAAGTAATAGAGTAGCGGGTACAAAGTTGTCTGGTTAAGTATGATCCTATAAGATATTTGTTCAATATTTTAACGATAATAGTACATTACCACTCCTAAAGCAAAAAAAATAATCATTTCGTGTATCAAACTGTAGAAAGTATTAAATAAGCGTATTAGCAAGGAGATTTTATATTGAATGTATTATATCATTTTTATATTAATCTTTTTCGAATGTGAATATATTTCAACTGAATCCTCATAAAAAAGTAACAGGATGTCCGTATGTTTGTCTGTCTGATTGTACCGAAGAATGTCGCTAACCACTGAACCTATCTTCTCATAGGTCCAAGGAAGGTTTGTAACTAATTTAGGGGAGGGTACCACCACCCTCCCAAGAGAAATCACCAAGAAAAAAAATCCAAAGTATTTTTCTTTATAAATCTAAATTTCATTTCTCTTTTCTTTTGATATCTAAAAAAAATGGGTAGTCGAAATTAACCGTCACTCCCCCGAATGTTCCCCTAGAGGCCTCTAGGGGGCGTAGCCACTTGTGTTGTGTATTGATCAGAGTTGTGGATCCGGATCCACATGTTTTTGAGTCAAAGGATCCGGATCCGCAAAAATATGCGGATCCGGATCCTGGGGTATAAAGGGAGAGGTCATTTTCTAGTAAATCCCGTAAAGGTGTGTGTTATAAGGCCTAAAAATAGTAGTAGAACGATA
>LS058064.1:0-10352 GCA_900241095.1 Acartia tonsa
TTTTAGTCAAAAAAATATTTTTGCTCTTTACCTGGATGACCCTGCCAGGTTTGCTGGCATCCTGTGCCCGCCAGGATCGAGATATTCAAAAAATTCCAACTCTCAGTTATGTGTCATACCCATACTTAAAAAGTCACACAATTTGGGCTCTTTATCTTTTCACACACAGAAAATGAGATAGAAAAAATCGGAGGGGGGGCGTTCAACGCCTCCCCCCCCACGACTGTTAAGGGTTAATAATTATTTTTAATTTTTACCTGAATGACATTGCAAGGAAGGAGCTATTAAAAACCGTCATGGGTTAATATTACAGATTAAGGGTATTAATAGTTCAGTTGATTATTTGTGTAGAAGAAAATTCAGTTAATAGTTACTTATTTTTTATGTACATACATACCATACTTATTTTTTAAGTTTTGACCTTAATTTTAAATAATAAAGCCCCAGTTTATGAAGATTTTTTGGCTACTTAAATATGTGGTAAATTTTCCGGTTATCCGGCAAATTACCGGATATCCGGCATTGGCTGGATATCCGGCGGGAAACCGGATATCCGGCGTTGGCTGGATATCTGGCCAAACCCTAGTTCAGAGTAAAGTTATAAACACATAGAGAGAGGTGTATAGATGTAGATAGACAAATAGGTAGATTGATAGAACCATTCTATATATATTGTAGAGTAAAGATAGAAAAAATAAATTAAAAATATAAATATTGAATAATATTTTATAACTAACCATCTTTATCTTTAGTGTTAACTTCAGCTCCATGTTCTAGAAGTATCTTCACTGTATCTGTGTTAGCACTCCCTGCTGCATTCATGAGACTGGTCCTTCCTAGATGTAAATATATTGAATACATTATAGATTCTATGGGCTTATGTTCCATACACTATGTAATCAGAAAGAAAGTAAGTAAGATATAAATATTTTTAAGTAACTAACCAAAATTATTTTTAGTGTTGATATCAGCTTCATGTCTTAGAAGTATCTTCACTACATCTGTGTTTCCATACTTGGCTGCATACATAAGACTGTTTCTTCCTAGATATAAATATATATGATACTTTATATATAGTTTAACAGACACATAGAGAGAAGAGTATAGAGGTATGTTGACAAATAGGTAGATTGATAGATAAATTCTATTATATTGTGGAGAAAAGATACCATTTTTATCTTTAGTGTTGACTTTAGCTCCATATTCTAGAAGAATCTTCACTGTATCTGTGTTACTACTCTCTACTGCAAACATAAGATTGTTCTTTCCTAGATATAAATATATTAGATAAGTTTTATACATTAATTAATTCAGATGACGGATAGATAGATAAATAGATAGACAAATTCGAAATTATATTATGAAACTAACCATTATTAGCTTTAGTGTTTATTTCAGCTCCATGCTCTAGAAGTATTTTCACTGTATCTGTGTTTCCTCTCCCTGCTGCCCACATAAGACTGGTCCACCCCTTTCCTGGGTAAAATGTTTATTTTAAAAAACATGCGCATTCAGTTTTTTTTCATTTTCTGAATTTTTGTTCCCCAATTCCAAAAATATCTTTCCTTAAATCCTAGCTGTTCTATAAGATCTCCAAAAATGCAAATTAGTTTTGGCACTGATTTTTCAATATTTTTTTCAATAAACTAATAAGAAATTTTGCTTAAAACATGTTTTAGTGAACTGTAATAGGGTTTATCACACATTAGATTCTTTGCCCTTTTATTCAACGACCTTTGTTTTTAGGTCCTTTTTTACTTAAAAATTTCAAAAGGCTGTCATTTTCTTATTTTTGAAGCTAGAAAAACAATTTTTTCAGAAAATGTATATTTTTAAGTAAATTTTATATTAGAAATCTTAAAACATAAGTTTCAGCGGCCGCAGCTGTACTTGGCAGCTGACAGCCGTTACAGTCGGCAGAAAAACAGATCTTAATACATTATGTAGACATGTAAAAATAGCCTTATCTTTAAAGTCTAAAATTGCGGTCACAGGAGGCATTTAAAGATTTCTGGAGACTTGGAGGATCATACCTAAAACCATAAATTGAATTGAAACTATATTTTATATAAGTGTTTACTACTAGAGGAGTTCTACTACTTTGTTTTTCTTAGTCAATGCCAAAAAACTGCTCCTTCAATGTCTTTTCTGATTAAAACCAGAAATGGCTATGTTTAACAGTTAATAACGGTCAAAATGGCAGTTATTTTTTATTGATTCTGTTAGGTCTTGTTGGCATCCAAGGAATGTATAATCTAAGGTGTGATAAACCCTTTTTACTGTTCACTATAACATGTTTTTAACAAAGAGTTGGTTTTCTGTTGGGTGTTACTTAACCTAATACCCCTTGTGTTTGGACAGAAGTGGAGACATTTGGTTCCCCTAAGTTATCCTGGGTCCTTGGAACCTGGTGTTTGAGTGCCATAGACAGCATCCTTGCCTGAGGTAATTGATTAGGTAGAAATCAAATAAAAAGAGCTATTTTTACTCTCATAATGGTTTAATCATATAATGAAGAAAAATTATCTGTAAGCAAGAATTTTACCCAAAAGGAAAGACACATAAAAATCCTGCCAAATTCTGCCATATGAAATGAAACAATAAAAACTAAAATCTGTATAAAAATCAATGTGTGTTATTATTTTTATTTTTAACTCTGCAGTATGATTTCACAGGTGTCAGATTATATTTTTTCTACCCCTTTCAAAAATAAGTAAAAGAGTTTAAAAACTCTTTTCTTTTATAGATTTTTCAAACTGTGGCAGAATAAATCCAGGTAAGATATTTTCAAGTATTGCTTAATTTTCGCAGGTCTATGACTGGTTCTCAGCCAAACTGAAAAGCATATATTGCATTGTATTTCTGAAACTTTCTACAAATTATAAAATAAATGTAATAAAATTTATCAAGTTTTGTTAGCCCTTGCCTTCAGACCCTCAGGGCTAACAAAATAAGTCTTATAGTTTTGATTTTACTATCCACGAAAAGCTGTCTTTTATCCAATGCAATGTGATAAATAACTATGTATCTTTAATGTTATAGCTTTTTACATTTTATAAACTTAATTTTGATATTTGAATTGTGTTGAACACATGCTTAATTCAAAATTTAGTTGAGGAATGTGGATATGGATGGATGGCTTCTCCATGGACAGGTTTAACTTTTGTTAACAAATGATATACAGAAACAATCTAATTGAGGGAACGAGCATACCTACCTGAAAATTTAAAGGGAAGGGTGTATATTATCCTCTAAAAATATTTCTGTAGCGAATTAAGTAAAATAACAAAAATTTTTGCTGCTTTTTATTCCAAATTAAACACTAGAAAATCTTCACCAAATCGATTTTCAGGGGTAGTTTTATGCTTTTATCCTCTACCCCTCTCAAATCTGATTGTAAAGAAAACTCTTAAATTCTTCTAATTAGTATTTGCTTATTTAGGAAATTGTTTCAAACCTATGGTTGAAAATTCTAATAAGGCAAATATGGCTGTAGCAAGAGACAAGTGTAAAGAATTGAACCCAGATGCTGACCTAGCTTCTTTTGTGAATAAAAAAGAAAATGACTTATTAATAGGTAATTGGTTTTAATTATATATGACAATTGCCATTATGAACAAAAATAACAAGATCTTTAATTTTCTCTGCTTTTTCTTTTCAAATCAAATAATTTTGAATCATTAAGGCAAACTTATTCTCAAAAATATTTTTCTTAATATTTTAAAATATCTTAATATATTATAATGTCATAACTGGTCAAGTAAAAATTTTGGAAAAAAATATTTCAATCTGACAAAAAAAGGAAAACAAAATTCAGTGGGAAGAGAAGATGGGCCCCTGGTACTTCACAGTTTTTTTGTACTCCTTTACTTAATATCATAAAAGCATAAATATATCCCATCTTTAAAAGTTACAATATGACAATAACAACTTCTTTTGATGTTTAATTATTAACTTCATCAATGATATGAAGGGTATATATTTGAGAATTTTGTAAACAAATAATTTTTATTTTATTTTTCAGAAAGACTTTTAAAAACTTTTGATGGTAATGGTGAAGTGAATTTCTGGATTGGTCTTAAGAGAGAAGGAGGTGTATATAAATGGCCAGATGGATCAACAGGTATAAAAAAAAGTTCATGCTAGTGGTTGCTGGAGGAAAGATTTTTGACCAATTTGAAATGGATGTAATTACTCATCCAGTATAATAAGCAAAATTATGATTATACTTTATAAATTGTAATAAAAAATTGAAAACCAACAAATAACAAAAATTTAAATCATTTTAAAATTTTAGACAACCTATAAAAGAATTATACATGAAGGGCAAACAATATATTATATTATTGTACATTATTATAGTAGCATAAAATGTCTACAAATAATCTAGAATAGCCAATAATAAGCATAAGGTGCCTGTCAAAAGAAAATATATGTAAAATAAGTCTATTATACAAATTTATGTATAATGACAGTGCATTTTTGACTATAACCTGTAAAGTTCTTTGTTTTCAAGAAATAATTGGTACCAGCTTTATTTTGTCATCAACTGCACTATGTGTAAAGACTTAAATATTTCAGCCAAAGACACAGAAATTAATTGTCCTGGTGCAAATTGTGGGCCTGAAGATTGTGTTTCGGTAATTATTTTTTGGAAAAGTGTTTACTATTTTATTGTTGCTAGTGTTTAGTTTTTACTAAAATAGAATGAATTTGAAATCTTATGGCCCTTACCAAAATCACACCCTTTCCATTTTGTCTTATTTCTCTCTCTTTTTGAAATTTTATACATGATTTCCAACACTTTTGACATAAGTGTCTTTGTTCTGATAATAGATATAATAAATCATAACCATAGTTTTAATCACTTCATACATAATTCAAACAGATTAAGACATAATTGTTCTTGTTCCAGTCCTACCCAAAACGTAGGAGTCCCAAACGTCAGAGTGGACAAACGCACGAGTCCCAAACATCGGAGTGGACAAACATAGGATTGGGACAAACGTCGGAGTGGACAAACGTAGGATTGGGACAAACGTCGGAGTGGACATTGCTTAAGTAAAACCTAGGAGTGTCCGCTATTTTAATAATATGACAATTTTAAATTTTTTTTATACTCTGTATACAAAATAATGACTATGGCCGAAGTGCTCGGCCCCCTAGCCTGCCTAGCCGCAGCGCTCGGCCCCCTGGCCTATAACCTAACCTAACCTTACTAAGAAAAATAACGGGACCGAGAGGTGGGGGGGTTGTATAAAAAAAATTCAAAGTTGAAAAAAAATCAAAATTGAAAAAAAAATTCAAAGTTGAAGAAAAACAATTTTGGGACTCCTGTGTTTGTCCACTCCGACGTTTGTCCTAAAAATCCTGCGTTTGTCCACTCCGACGTTTGTACCACTCCTGCGTATGTCCTACTTCGACGTTTGGGACTTCTGCGTTCATCCACTCCGATATTTTTTCACTCCTACGTTTGGCGTGGAACCACAAATATTCAGTGTAAACTCATTCAAAAATTAATCTAATACAGGCTGCTCAATAAGGATGTTCTTACCTTAAAGATTATAGAGATGCTTTGCTAGCCTAAGTGTCTAATTTAAGTGTCTAATCGTCTTAGAAATAATTATAAAGAAGCTTTCTAAGCTGTATCTAACTGTAACATAGATCACCATGTAAAGTTTAAAATACATAGAAACATTCTAACATGGAGAATTAACTATAAAAGCTATCCATTACGGAAGAGGGACGTACGGAAGACCCTAATTACAGAAAAACCTCACCACTAAAATAAAAAGTAGATTTAATATACGTTCTCTAAAGTGCAATTATTTTCTTTAAAGGATGTAGTGGCATATTAAAATAATTTCAGAATATAGATTCTTTTACCAGAGAGCTGAACACAAAGTCAATTTTAACTTAATTTATCAAAAATTGTATTCCAAAAAGTTGTTTTTGTGCCATAACTTTTTCTAAAAATAATTCATGATTGAAACTAATGCTTTATTCTGACTGCATTGTTGTTTGTAGCAAACATTCTCTACAATTAGGGTCTGTACGTCGTTTATCAATAAGTCTTTTTTGTTATTAAAAGAGGCAAAAAAAGTACGCAAATCATAAAAGTAACAAGGATGACCACAGCCATAAAGCGAAGCTCTGAAATGGTAGAACAAACGAACATTAAAACTTGTAGAGTGCCAGAACTAAATAAAATGAATATTAATGCATATGTCTATACAAAATTGTAAGTAAATTTGTTACAAAACTGATTAAATACATGTTACTGTTTAAGGACATACTGACGTTTTTATGACTTGATTATAGAGATGTTTCGCTTATATCAATATACCTTGTTATAATTAAATTCAGTATTAAAAAAATCAGATGAATAGGATAATTTTAACATTAAAAAATTTGTTGTCAAGGAAGTAAAAAATCAGCTTGTTTTTTAATGGACGTACGGACTTTCTGGTAACGATTATAGAGTTGCTGCGCCTACTATGTCGTACCAAACTGTTTGAAGTTTGAAATCGAAAGGACAAATCTAACCTGTTTAAATTAACGAAAAGAGCTAACTGTAACGGACGGACGGACGTACGGCTCGACCCTAATTGTAGAAAAGCTTCGCTTTAAAAAAGGAAAGGCAATTCTAAAAGATAGTTTTATGTGGTCTTAAAAATATCTTTAAAAATAAAAATGTTTGTAAAACTCAAGAAAAACTGTTCAAAATCCAACGGTAAATTAGTCTATTATATTTTTTGGGGGGTTATTTCATTTTTTCGTGGCACTGTAAGCTGCTTCTGTAGAAAAAAATAAAAATAAAAGAAGTTGATTTAAAAATACAGATAAAACAGAGGACAGAAAAACACAAAAATACATATATTTAGAATCAACGGTATGCAGAGCGAATCACAAGGGGTTATGACACTATTTAAGGAAGAAAAGTTTTAACTGAAGTGTTGACAACTTTACACTGAATCTTCAGATACTATGTACGTAGGTTCAGGGAATAGTCGATAACTATTTTGGGCACTCTCCCAAGAGCCCATAGATAAAAATCTTTCTCACCCAAACAAATATTTTATGAAAATTTAAATGGAAAGTAGAGGGTCTACCTACCATCCCCCCCTCCTCTTTTCTCAGTGCCCCTAGAGGCTTCTTGGGGGCAAAATGCTGTGCACGCCACTGAATTTAAACTTTTAGTTTGTAGAAGAATTGACTGGCACAATTTGTAAGATTGTTTCGGTCATACGATAAATATATGTATATGTAATGTACTTTACCAAAGTGCAACTGAATTTTGTCGTACTTTACTGCACTTGCATTAATGATTTTTAAACAAGGACAATTTTATACTTTTACATCGAAGCAATTATGTTATAAATTTTCATTTCAATAGGGATGACAGCATACACAAAAGAGAAGCGTTGAAATGGTAGAACAAACAGACATGAACACTTGTAGAATATCAACATCTTCTAACAAAAAAACTTACATTTCTAGGACTTGATCATAGAGATGCTTGCTTAAAAAGTGTGCCTTTTTATGCTAGGAATAATTGTTTGAAAAGTCAGATGAATAGAAATTATATCATACAAAAAAAATATTAAAAAGAATTTTAAAAAGCAGTTTATTTTAAAAACAAGGATGCCAACATCCATAAGTAGCGAAGCACAAAATCTATTGTGAAATAGACAAACGGACAGAGTTAGTTATAGAGCAGATTATCTGCCATCAAAACAAAGAAAAGAAAGAAAGAGAAAATGCTAAAACCTAAAATCACGAAACATTAAAAAAAATAAGGTTAGGTCTTTGAAAGATGTAAATTATTATTTTTTATTTCTAATTATGGTGCATAATGAAGAAAATATTGGCAAGAAATTATGTTGTAAACAGTGAAAGCGGCTAACAAGCTGCTTAAAAGCAGTCCGACCGCTACGAATGTTAACAAAAAAAACATACTGTCTTTCGGTAACAATTATTTAGTCTCTAAGCTTCTTAAATCATACCTAATAGTTTCTAGAGTCTTCATCTTCTAGAGTTTGAAATCGATAGGACAATTCCAGCATGCCTAAATTGACCAAAATAATTTAAAAGTTTTTTGACAAAATATATCAAACAAGTTTTTGATATATTTATTGCAGTTCTAGAGTAGCTGCACTACTACTAAAACAATATAATAGAAAAGCCATTAGTGTATTTAAGGGTTTAAAACATGCAATTACTTATAGCTTGTTTGGTACTTTTTATAAAGCGAAGCATTCTTTTATTTGGGTCAGTAAGTCAGAGTCAAACCTTTTAATCAGGATTTTCATTTTCATTCATGAACTTAGCCTGATGATTCCTGTAACAGTTAGGTACAAGCGTAGCAACACAAAAAATTACCAGAATTCTGTATGTCCATTTAAAATATGATTTAAAAAATTTACTTTAATGTAATACAAGCATTTTATATTACTTCCGTAGGACAATCAGATACTATGTTTTAGGCGAATAACTCTACAATTAGGTATTAATTAAAATATAAGTATATCCATAATTTTGGAATAGATTTACATGAAATTTTTGTTTAAACCTCCATAGTATAATGGATATTAATTGTTCCTTATTTACATTTTTCAAAGTTCTTTTGTGACAAAGACCAAATTGCTGCAAAATTGTGTCAAAAATCATCCATTTGACGCCAAAAAATGAGGGATGATTATCAATCTCTTTTTTAGGGGTTTTCTTTCCAAATTCCCACTTCTCCTCTCATCTCCCTCATTTTTATGACGTCACATTTCTTACACAATTTTGCAGCAATTTGGTCTTTGTCTGTTTGTCAGTCTGTTTTGATGAGATTTACTGTAATGGATGTTGTCATCCTTGTTTTTTTGTTTTCCTAAAATCTTTGTACATTATCCGACGTCGTGTTTTCAGCATTTCTCCAGATAATGCAAGTTATTTGTTAGACATAGACAATTATTTACAAAAGTAGCGTACCAAAAAAATATGAATCATATTTCGAGTATGGAGAAGTACCTATAAAACAATTGATTCTAACATAGTAAGCAGATGTTACTATATGTTTCCAGATTTTGTTAGTCAAAATGTAATTCTTATGTCAATATGGCTACAGTCTTTTTGAACAGTTGGCTTGAACAGGACTATTAATTAAATAAAAAATAGACAATTATGATTATAAAGTTGCTACGCTTCCTTACCTAAAGTATATATTAATATATCTAAGGACACCTAATTGGAAGTAAGCCAGATTAAGAAAATAGATATTAATTGACATAAAGTTTCAATGTTAAATCCACTTAAACTTTGCTTGTGCTGTTTGCATCAACATAATATTATGGATGATTTTTAGAAAAAGCTCAATCAAATAGTTCTTAGCATGTCAATAATAACCCAGCCCTAATTACTTAAAAAATGGTATTTAGTAGACATAAACCAATGAAATTGTATATCAGCTAAATGAAGCTACGCTCAAAGAGGTAAAAGGGGTCAAAAAGTAAATTTATTTAAGATGATATAGTTTAGTATGGCGCCGAATTCGTTTAATTTCCGCTGGAATATATTGGTTCTGGAACCTGAGCCATTTTCAAAAAAAGAATTTAATCCTAATATGAAAGTAACATGATGTCTATCTGTGTGTGTGCCTGTGTTTATCTGTCTGTCTTTGTGTACCAAAGGATCTTGATAACTGCTGAACCGTTATGGAACTTCTTCACAATGTAGCTTCTCATTGTTCAATAACTCTTTTTGGGGAGGTTACCACTAACTTTGTAAATAATCACTGCATAAAAAATTACATCCCCACAATTTTTTTTAAAAAGTTTTCTTTTTAAAACTAAGATTGAAAAAATATTTTTATATTTCTTTGCTTCGCAACTTATTTATGTTGTTTACTAATTTCTAAGATATATGACAATTTATGACGTAATACTATAATGACTAGTCTGTTTAAAATTCATAAATCATAATTTTCTGTCTCTTTCTGTGTGTATTAGAGTGTTTAAAAGATCATACACTTTTTGATTACAGCGTTTTGTTTTCTGTCGAAAAGCAAATTTGTCATAGCCGACATTTTATCAACATCTATAAATTCTTTATAGAATTATTGTCGGCTCTAAGACATTTTGACTACTAAAAAACTGCTTGTATATAAATTGTTTTTTGGATCGAGTAAAACAAGAATCTTTAGATACTTATTTAGGGGCGTCGAAGAAGGGGTCGATTGGGATTAGTTATTTCTCGCATCGTATTATAAACGGCTTTCCGCGGATATATAATGTACAATTATGAGATTAAAACTAGTTTTTTTAGCCCCGAGGTGACGAAGTCACCGGCTAAAAAAACTAGTTTTA
>LS058065.1:0-10351 GCA_900241095.1 Acartia tonsa
TTTTAGATGTTGACACCTAAGTTTTGAATTTTAGATTTTACTGTACTTTTTAAATAAAAACTGAAATATTTTTTTGTTGTTGTATTAATTGCATTAAAAAACGAAGAAAATAAGCCATCAATCATTAAATTCTGATAACTATAAGTAGGGTAAAATTGCTTTCAAAAAAGTTCTCATAAAAAAAAGATTTTATGTAAGGCTTTGCTCCAATTTATGAAAGGGTGTTAAGGGCGAACGTACTCTCCCCTGAAAGGTTACAAACCTTTCCAAGACCTATAAAAAGGCCCTACAGACAGACAAAAGGACATCCAGTTACTAGGATGAACCGTAAAATATTTTTATATTAGAGCCTTAGTGTATTTTTGATGTCTATATCATTAGCATATATTTTACACTAACAATACATACTGTATTATAGTCTGGTAAATGTCCATAGAATTTAAATTTATATTTTTTTAGAAAGTTTAAACATTTTTATATAATTGTGAGTGAATTTTTTTACCAACACAAAAATTCAGCTATAAATAGTTGAATTTCGTAAAATAAAGCTTTGCTTTGGAAAACTATACTGTCAAAAAATTGAGTTGTCTTTTCTTTATGGAATATGTAACTGATTGTCTATAATCTACAATATAGTGTCGTGACGGACGTTGGTACCTACATTCATGTCCTTATTTTAGAGTATAAGCGCCAAAAAAAACATGTATGAAAAAGTGAATGCCATATTCATGAATATTGTATTTCATATCAACCGGTTTTTAGGAAAAATTGCTTTTATTATTTGTCTGTTTTTGCACTGAGTTTTATAATTCCATGGTGTGTTATCTTTTCCGCATAAAAAGGTATGCCTAAATCAGAATAGATAAATACTTATAAAGGTTACATATTAGTAAGTTGCATGTTTATATGTCTAGTAAGGTCTCATCAACGGCAGGACCGTTTGTTACAAAACTATCTGGAAAGTTAAACAATGACGTGTAAGGAGTTTTGATGGGGGTAAAATAAGTCTTGAGGTTTCAAAGTTTGAGACGTGTAAACTTGAACGATTATTCTGAGGCCACTTGGTGAGGGGGGGGGGAGGCGAGGGGGAGTGGTTAAACTGTCTCACCCGTAACAGATAACTCCCTAAAAAGTGTATGGTGGTGGTTTTACATAAAATAAACCAAAATGGAGACAATATATTGCTTATGTATTTTAACGTATGTGGATCAATGGTACACCAAATTCCATATAGGTAGAATATTAATATATTCTTATTCATGAAAAAAAGCACTCTACATGAATACTATCAAAAGTAATAAGTTGAAGAGATCGTTTTTTTTGTTGTATATTTTTACTTTTCCTATAAACATGTGATATCAATTGTAAGAGAAAGGGTCATCGACACCCATTTTAAGACTTTCAGTCTAAGATCTTACAATAAAATGGTTGGATGTCTATTAGGTTTTAAAATACTTTATAATTAGATAGTTAGAATGTACCCTTTTCAAACGAAAACACCTTACTAACTATGAAGAATTTATTTTTTTTTGTCAGCGGATACAAAAATGAAATTGGATTATAAAGGTTGAATCTATCTTATTGGAAGGGATTGACTAGCCTATACAGCTTCTCTAAAAAGAATACACCTGAGCCAAGCATTTAGAATGAGATCTTAAAGTACAAATGAATAAGAACAAAGACAACTGATTTATAAAATAATAATATTACATAATATTTTCCATATCTATAATACAAAGTAGCTTGATGTCTGTCCATCTGTATGTCCGTCCGTCACTTAAGATCTTGGAAACCACTAAACTGATCAGATTCTACTTTTCAGGGATTATACCTACTGGTCATGTGGTTGTTTTAGGCTATTTTCTTGGAGGGTGGGACACCCCAAACCCCCCAAAAAACAAAAAAATTCCCACAATATTTTTAAAAATGAATTTTTACAACTTTTGCTAATTTTTGCGAATTCGCAAAATTTCAATTCATTCGAATTTTTTCCGCTGGGTAGATTCACATTTTCCCCCGCTGGATAGGTAAGAGAAGATGTAATTATAGCTCATGTGGCTAGGGGCGAAGCCGCTAGTACTGTAAAGTCTAGCATAGTTATGAATTAAGGATAATAGACCATATCCGATTTTTTGGACAAAATTTTCCTCTAGACAACAATGTTAATTTACAATCTACTAAAAGCTAGATTTCTTGAGGAAAGCCTAGTTATTGTCTAATGATTTATCCTTTAATCCTTGAAAGCTTATATAACTTTATTCCCATACTAAATTCATAAATCTTGATCCATAGGCTCAGAGTAAAATCTCCGAAACTGTATGAGTATGGTGTTAAAAAAATTGAGAAAAAAATATTTACGATTTTTGGTAAAAATTCAAAATTGTAATATTTTTATTGAACCTATTATACACAAATTATCTAGGCATGTCCTTTTGTGTGGGCCTTTCAAATAATCTAATACTATTATTCTATAATACTATATTCTGTTTTTGGACACCATGTATTTTATAAATATATTTTATATTTACAAGGAAATTAATATGACAAAAGTGAGAATAGAAATATTTATCAGTTTTTTATATGCCTTCACAAATGAGCTAAACAATTATCAGGTTCAACATGAGGCTTACCTTAAAATAATAACTCAGATTAGAAGTTTATATAAATATATCAAGGAAAACATGTGCATATATTTTTATGTTTGTCATTCTGTCTGTCTATAGCAAAGGATCTTACTAACCCCTGAACAGATATGGTTCTCTCTTTAGGTCCAGTAGGAATTCAAAACTATTTAGATTTAAATAAATTCTAACAGCTAAAATTATTTTACATGAAAAATGTTACATTTAAAACTGTTATTGGTTTTCAAATGGAAATCTTAAATGTAAGATTGCAGGATTAAGATTTAAATTTTCTTAAAATCATTGATAATGCTATTGGTGGAATATACACTACCACCCAAAATTTTGGAAAATTTTCATGAATCTTCTTTGTGTCTATGGAAGATAATTTGATCTACCACTTGCCAAAACAAGTAAAATGTGAGAATATGCATTAAAAACTTATATATAACAGTATTTCTTTAGATAGAATTTTGTAATATGAGATTGTACCACATTTTCTATAAAAAATGAATATACAATTTATAGGAAAATGCATGTCATTGGATTTTTCTTGGCAAAGTTAAAAATTTTAAACACTAAATTCTAGAAGATTTTTTGAATTTTAAAGTAGAGCATTTCTAGAATCAGAGTATGTCCGTCTGCACGTCTGTAACAGATAGCTAAATTAAAATTTTTATAATTTTTATCTTAATTTAAACTTTGCATGGTGAATCCTGTAACAATTTGGTACCAACTTTAAAATAAACAGTTTTTGTCTTTTTGAAACAATTTCTGAATGTTATAATCATGTTAGGATTAATGATTTCTAGGACAACAAGGTACATTATTTATTAGCCAAGTATATCTAGAAAAATTTATTCTAAAATTAATAAATTAACGATGTTAAAACCATAGTTAACTACAAATCTTATTTTTCAGACTTAAAAATGCGGGAGTTTTTAGGGAATATGGTGGAGGATGATGTTTATAATTCTGGTATCTTTGTTCTCTCAGAGATGGCGCTTACACTTTCTTCAATAGGAATTCAACCAATTTAAAAAATACATGGGTAGGAAAATATAAGTAATACATTTCTCCTCAATTTACTATTTACATTAGAATCAAAGGAACCTTACTAATTTTAAAGTAGCATTTTTTAGAGATGGCATGTATAATAGAAAATTTGATTAATTCTTCAATACATGGATAAAACAACGAAAGATATTAAATGATATTTATTTCTGATATTATAAACAAAGTTATTCTATGATTTTTATGTTCTTTCAGAGATAAATTTTAACTTTCTTCAATAGGAATTCAACCAATTTCAACATACATTGATAGTAAAATGAAAGATAAAATATTTCTCCTCAATTGACTATATTCTTCATTAGAATCAAAGCAAACCTGTAGAAGTAGTATTTTTTTATAGATTGCCTGTACTTTCAATTTATGAATAGATTTATAGGACACTAAGAGATAATCAAAACTATTTATGAAATTACATGATTAGGAAAATTAAAGATTATGATTAGAATACTTGTATTAGAAGCAATGATTCTCTAATATTCTAATAGTTTTTACCTAACAACGATGATTCTTACTATTTCTTCAATAAGAATTAAACCTTTCTTTTTTTTTTTTGATAAAAAATGAAAAAGAAATTAAACAAAAATCGAGAGAGGTGTGAGCTTTAGGTGCATTTTGTGTTAATGGGATGGATGCGCCCTCTTAGGCTTCCACCTACCCATTCAAAAGTCCAAAAAGTGTCTCGAAATTGGTCAATTGGTGGAGAGGGTGTGGCTTTTTTACCTGAGGGATAGACCGTTGTCAAAAGGGGTATAGAGGGGTGTAAGGGGTTGACACCTAGAGAGGATGAACCCCTCTTCTAAACGCCTCTAATTTTATGTCTCCAACTTACCTACACTTAATGTACTTATATTCAAATAATCTTGGATAATGCACCAGACTGTCTATCTATATAGAAATGTATAACAGGACAAAACAAAAAGAAAAAATACATAAACCAGCATTAACCTATTTATTACATTTTTTATCAAAAATTATATCTCTAAATTTCTAAAATACAGAATGCTTATGCATAATTAATAATAATGATTATAAAAGTAAACCTTCTGCCTAAATCTTTTAAAAAGCTAAAAAATATCATGTTGTCTTTTTAATATTGATTTTAAAGTATGAACTCGATAGGTCATTTATAACATGCCTATTAACAACAAGAGCTATCCGTTATGGACTTAAAGACATAAAGCTTCGCTTAAAAAAAAAGAAAAATAGAATATAAGTAAATTGCAAGGAAAATATATACACCTGCCAACTTTCTTATAGAGGGATAGTTAGTCGCCTGTAAGGTTTAGATAAATCAGATTTTTACAATTCAGCTGGAAGTCTTTACCACCAAATTTGACAATCCCTCTTTTCAAAGAAAATTTTACAGCATCCAAAGTACTTTAAGAGTTTAATTTATTCTTTACTTAATTTACTATTTTATTTTTAGTTTTTCTGTACTCCTGATTTCAAGAAGATTTATATCGGGTCATTTTATTAGTTTGGTAAACTTGGTGTGTGTTCACATCCGCGTATGTATCATATCATCAAATTATCAAAGCTGCACATAATTAATTTTTGTAATTCTCACTATAATTAAAATAATAAATGAAATCAATTAAAGGTGTAAATTTACGACCTACTCCAAAGCTTAATTACTCCTTGCTATGCAATTTTAAAAAAAAATGATTCATTATGTATATTTAATAATTAAATGTATTGCATTATTTAATAATAAAAAATCTATCTAATACAATATAAACTGTATTTGCCCTCTAAATACTTTTCATCTTTCATTTTGTTATTACTTTAATTTCATCTTTTGTCTATTTGCTATTGTGTCAATGAGCGAATGTGGTAATATGCAGAAGTAAATGAACGCCAGTAAATTTATGTCTACCAGTGCCAGCCAAATAAATAGCCAGTGATTTACATTTTTATTTTGTTGATATTTCTGCAGCAAAACTAATCTTTAACTTGGCCTTTTCGGATTGTTTTTAAGTCTAACATTTGTTGTTGGAAAGTGAAATGAAGACATCACAAAATTGGTTTCATGAACTGCTATATATAAGTAGGTTCAATGTTTTGGCACAAAAACAGCCGTAAAACCATTACGTTGTCCAGTGTAGATTTTGATTGATGTATCTTAACCTAATATCCCCCAGAAACTGAGAAATTTGAACGGCGGAAAAATTGAAGGGGAAATTCTTTTTGTTATGTGTTACATCCATGTCCAAATAAAAATCTATTTATGCATTAAATTGCATACTCTAAAAATATTTGCACCATCAATTCCTCAACAGGGAAAACATGACTAAATAATCACAACTGCACATTAGCATTACTTCAGCACACGGACGCCTAAGCTTTTTTTTTTACGATTGACATTAGTGCTAGCGAGCACAAAAGAGGTGGAAAGAGGGTATTTTTTTATCCAAAAAATCTGCCCCCTAACCCTAACCTTGCGGGGGCCTAAAGTTTCCATGCACTAACCTTTGGGGACTATTCTGTACCAAATATTACCTAACCTTGAACAAAAATGAACAACTCCTTCCCCTCCTGATTATTAATTTAAGGATGAGGGTGAGGTGGGGGAGTGGGGTCTTATGTGCTCAACTAGGCACTCTGTAGGGCTTTTCTGCGTATATGCAGATAAGACAATACGCGGATGAAATAGCACACTCGATATATATCCTGTTGATTTATTATGACAAGTCAAGTAGGAAAATGCAAAATAATCACAGTGGTAAAAAAGTAGAAATTTTTGTTATTTTGACTTTTTGCCCAAATATGTTGGTCTGCTCTGTTTGTCTGTCTGTACCGGGGGATCTCGCCTCTAGAAAAAAAATACTTCCCCCCCCTCAACCCCCCAAAAAAAATATTTTTTAAAAGTTTAATAAAAAATGTTTTATTTTACTTTTTTTTAAATCTAAATTTAAAAAATGGGTTTTGAGATTCAACTCCCAGCTCCGTAAGTGCCCCTAGAGGCCTCTAGTGGCGTAGCCGCTAGTATTTTATAACGTTGCAGGGTTTATTTGTCTGAACTAATTGAGTTATGTTTATTAGAAAAGCTTCACAATATTTTTCTTTTTAATATTTCATTGTCCATTGATATTCAAGTGTATATAAATTATCTTTTATTTTTCATGTTCTGTTGTAACATTACATTAATAATTTGTCTATCATTAATCCATGTATAATTTACTTGGATAAAAGTCGAATAGTAAATGTAATAAGTATAGATGTATAACCTAAAAAAACTACCTGGCCCCTGTCTTTGGGATCTTTTTTTGTCTGCTAGCAAACTGCTTTCTGGTCTTATGTAGCGACTTGTCTGTGTTAATATGTACGACGCTATTGGTTGATATTTAAAGACCCAATTAAGTGTCGTTACACGGTCCACAAGGTGGGGGCATACAATTATTTAACCCCTTCCCTTTCTATAGTTCACTCTAAAATTCGAATAAACTTAAAAAGCGGTAAAATCATAGCTTGACAAACAAAGCGCAGATGTTGAGTGGTCATAAAAAAATGAAAAAGACAAATCATCAGACCAAAGAAATCTCATGCTTGATGCTAATTAGTACGGGAATCTTGACAAAGATTTTTAGCCGTCTTAAATAGATGCCAAGTGAAACACGTTTCCCGGGTAATAATTCAGACAGTGGGAGGTTACGATGTAGGTAAAATCGACTGCAAGGCTATACATTGTATTTTAGTAAGACTAAAAATTTGATATTTTAGAGATTTTGTTTTATTTTTTTTTTGTAATAATTTGTAACTTTATTATATAGATTTTTACGACGATTAGAAACAATGTTTGTCCTATCTTCTGTTTTTTTTAATCTTCGCTTTTTTTGAAAGTTATCATACTTGGTTGAATGCAAAATTAGTAAATTGAACCATTAAACAGTTCATAAATTATAAAAGTACATATTAAACTTAATATTAATGTCAAATTTGGTCAAAATTACAGTGTTAGGTTAGTTGTTAAACTAAAAGTGAATTTGAATTATTATAAAACAAGAAAAATTCTAAAAAAATAGGTAATAAACTAAAAGGGTGGAGTAGTTTTTGTTCTTTTGTTTAATACTTTAGGTCAGGTGGGGGTATTTTGGGTATTGGTTAGCCCCGCAGGGTTAGGGCAACAGCCACATATGTTCCAATTATAATAGGAGTAAGAGTAATTCATCTGCCATTAACTTATCCCTGAATACATGAATTTGATCAATATGATCAAAATTAAACTTTGTTGAATTATTTGCTTATAAAACAAACTTTTGTAATGGGGTATTTCAACATTTCATCAGAACTATTTTCGACAATTTAAAGTGCTCCCTTCCTCTCACATACAGGAATATAGCAATTTAAAATCAACACCAAACTCTCTTCTAGTCTGGAGATTTAATCTGGTCATGGTGATAATTAAAGTATATTTACGAGCCAAGGCATTCCCCCTTTTCTAACTTTTGATGTCACATGCAAAACTACATTAGTTAAATTTGTAACGTCTCTCGTATGACACATTGTGGATAAGACTCGAACCCGTCACTCTTCTATTTTTCTAATACCATTCAGGCGAATCACACTTTTCTGTTAATTTGATAAAACACCTCACTACCTACATAATTTAAATTCTATTGATTTAGTATAATTTATATGAAAAGTGACTTGCACTCATAAAAGAAAAAGTTCGTGTAATTAGAGGGTTGGTTGTCATTCATGTGTTTGAATTAATAGGATGTATGTCTGTACATAAGGAATGATCTCGGTAACCGCTGAATTGATATAATTCTCCTTTACAGTGAAACCAGAGACTGTATAGGACCACCAGCAGATACCTCCACACCCGCAAAAAAATTAAGTAACAGAACAAGACATTTTGATTTGTGAAGAACTTGGCGTTTAATATTTGGATTTTTAAATCCTTTTGGATAATAATTGATATCTGGGGTCGTCAGCCCGTTCAGATGTTTTGCCAACTGGAACAGTCGCAGCTGCAAACAAAACTAAATAGGTCTACAGTCGCCGCCCAGCTCCACTCTTTTCACAAAATGTTTACATACATTGTCCTCTACCTATGTCAAAAAAAAAAAAAATTGGTTGAATCCCATTTTGATTTAGTGATCAACATTATGCTTCTTTCTGGATTAAAGTAAGTAGAATTATTTTTATTAGCATAGCTACTCTATTAGTGTAAATGTGTGTATGTCTGTAATTATGTAATGCTTACAGTGACATGGTGTAGTTGCAAAACAAGAACTCCTTGATTTTTTCTTTTTTCTCCAGAGGTTTCCTTCTTGTCTCAAAAGAATCATAACGTTTTGATATGAAAACATATTCTTTTAGATTAATTTATTTAGGTTAAATAGTGATATGAAAACCTTGTTTGGTTAGGACCCATACTGTTATTTCAAGTCTCCGCAGAAGCTAGAAACATATTTTTTTCTCAAATATTTAAAACAAAATGGGAGATGGCTAATCAGCGAATACCAAAAATACTTAAAGTGCCGCTAAATGCCCCTAGAGACGCATTCACTAGAATAAGATATATATAGTTTATATTTGTAGCTAGAAATTTGTAATTGCCCAACTTTACTTTACTCTGTACTGTGCACATATCTTTATAAGTAAAGTTTTTATAATTTTTTATTAGCTTCTTTATTGCACTTTACAAGAGTACAAATATTTTTAAAGCTAATCTACAATCAATTATGTCTTTACATACGTAATGTTGGTATACAACATTACCCCCCCCCCTACCTCTCTTTTGAAAAGAATTATTGGTTAAAAAGTTTAAACACTACTTCTAGTTTGGAACAAACCAATCGAAATTTAATTTGAGTACGCCAATTTTTTTCAACAAAGGAACAGGCTAACATGTTGTTATTTAAAGTCCAGTGTCCCCTCCCTAACTGGTTTTGCTTCTCTTTTTTTGTTCTCGTAAAAAGTTACTTTCTCATTTCTCTCGCTCTTTTTATCTCCTTCTTTCCCCCTTGTCTATATCGCTTTTTACCATCTTTTTCTCACTCTTTCTTTTTTGGTCAATTTATTTTAATGTAAGAGATTCTCTACAAAGAACGCAATCTTTCTTGTTTTAAAGAAAAACCTTGTATTCAAAAGTAGCGGAGCTAAAGTTGAAACTTTTAATATACGAAAATAGCAATACAGCTATGAAAAATGTATTTTAAAAATGTTCCTAGAAACCCATATGGAAAAAGCAATTTAAAAAAACAATTTCAGAATCAAATATACAGCAGAAATCAGCTATGTCAATCTAATTCCCTATTACACGTATTAAAGGTCGGATAAGCTCTATGAAGTAGCCTCGCTACTACTAGAAAATTTATCAAAGTACCCATATCGCAAATTCCAATATATAAAAAACTTTTTTTCCCATCGAACAAAAATAAATATGAAAGTAAATACTATGAAGGATGTCCTTGAAATTGAAGCCACTACCAATTTTAGAATAGCAATGAGAATAGGAAATTTTAGTAATAACAAGGATGACAACATCCATAAAAGCGAAGCACTGAAACGGTAGGATAAACGGATATTAACATTTGTATAGTGTCAGAACTGAATAATCTGAATATAAAGGTATAAGAGTCGAAGCAAAATTGTAAGTAAATTTGTTGAAAAACTGCTTGATACAGGATAATGTTTATGGACATACT
>LS058066.1:0-10350 GCA_900241095.1 Acartia tonsa
TAGGCAATCAATGTTTTATGTTTTTTACCGCATTGGAGAATTTAAGAATTGTATAATATATAAATATACCTATTTATCGTACATTTTAATGGAGAAAATAAGAAGACTTATGTATATAAAAGTTGCTAAACTTTGTTTAGCAACCAAGCTACTCCCTAACAGTGTTTTCCAGTACAAGTATGTCTGAAAAGCTATGGTGAAAAGGCATTTTCTCAGCTTCTATTTAGTATATACTGCAGCAATTACTTATAAAGATTCTTTTGACAATTAAGCATCTACTCATAATAAGTACTAGTACTCTGTCGAAAACCTACATATTCATGTTAACGAAGTATAATGATGCTTATGATGGATATCATAGTTTTTATAGTTGGCTCTTCTTCTATAATAATACTGTATATTCTGCTCCTATCTTTCAACAGATATCTTAAACTTTGCTCTTGTACTTTCACAATGAAATATTTATGGTTTAATTAAATATTACGGTAAAATTACATATTGTTATTGTTATAAATAATAAAAATGAAATAGAACTTGATATTTTTCAAATGAAAGTTTAGAGGCAAATAGTTTTTCATCATTAGTCTTATTCCTACCCATAGAAAAGAAAGAGTACTAAGATAGATGAATGTTTGGATGTCATTAACAAGGGCAAATAAGAAAAGGGGCGAGGTCAACTCTTTTTTACAAAAACCTACACATTATTTTTCAACCTTGCATATGTAGGTCAATAATTTATATTAAGATATTAGAGGGATAGTTCCAAAGAATTAAGATATGAATGTGAATTTCAATATACAGCATAAATTACAAGACAGTCTTAACCTACTTCAATTAATGCCAATTTTTTAAATTTTCATTAATCGGTATTTATAAGAAGAATCCCTTTAGATTTTTTTCACAAAAAAATAACGTTCAGAATATTGAGTTTCAACGTATAAAACTTACCAAGGTCGAAAGTATCAAATTTAAGGGATCAAAATTTAGTCTATATTAGTTGACAAAGCATTTTATTTAAAATTTTCAAGTTTATTTGTAACCTTATACTTTTGTTTTAAATTACACATTTTTGAGTACATACTACATATCCAAAATTTTTAAATCTAATTGTAGAATTGGATTAATTAAATATGCCATAAACCTATCTCTCTTACAATCTGCTTACTTTTTGAAACATGCAAATCAAAGCTTGACAAACTCAAAATTCAAAAGAAGGGAAGAGAATTTAAGGACACTAAATAGATTATACTACAAATATAAAAATAGCTTTCTAAAAAGAGGCCTTTTTTATAATAAATATCTATATCTAACTCAATCAAAAATCTCACACTAACTGGCAGTTGTGTATTGAATTTATATTTAAATTGTGTCTCATAGGGAAGGAGGTTGTACTGTACATCCCCTTTTATTTTGAAATTTGGAAGGCCTGTAATACTTTTTTACTAGGAGCTTAACTAACCCTCTATCCTTTCTTATTTGACCTTACAAAAAAATGAGGTATGAGAAAAATTGACCTTTATTAATTTATCAATTTTCGTTAAATGGAGCAAGGTTTTGGTCCCATAACTTGAAGGAAGGTTAAATCAAGTGTAAACAAGGTTTCATCCTATGTTAAGAGTTCATGCAAAAATAAAAAATAAATTGTTTTAAAAAGCAGCTTTTCTGTGACTAAGATATGTCCCTTCCTAAATATTCGAAAATAGTCTATTTTGATAATCATTATTATGAAAAAAATAGCCCTGGACTTTTGAACTTTAATTTTTTACTATTAAGCTTTATCTAATATGTAGATTTATTTGCTGGTAAGTTTGAACACTTTATACAGGGACAGAGTAAAGAAAAGGATGAGAAAAGGTTAGATTTTTAAACAGCCATTTTTTGGCTAAAGTTTGGCTTTATAAAAGCTTCCTGAAAAAAAACACATAAACCATTTAATCAAGTATACTGAATATAATAGAACCAATAAGACAATAGGGAAAACAATGAAGAACAAAACTTAAATAAACTTATGGGTTGTAATGAAGAAACATGGTGAAAGAAGGGGTTTGTCTGTTAAAATAAGATAAGATAAATTGCAACCTTACACACACACAAACACACACATTCAAACTTATCTTAATTGATCATAACCTCAAAGTGTTCTCTACTCCAAGTAACCTGTATTTCTTAAAATTCTTCACCCCACCCCCTCCCTCCATTAGTTAAAGAAAAAATCAGTGATTTTAATTCTTACGTCATGTGATGTAATCTTACAAATATTGTAACCACATAAATAACAGTCTTTAACCTTAGGGATAAAAATTTTATTAAAAATTTGAAATACTTATATTTTTAAAATCTTAATTTTAAATAAATTCTGAACACCCTTATGTGAATGTATATGCACACATGGATCATAAAGTATCAACAGTTTTTAGTGCATTTTACATGAAAAATCGATTTAAGTTGCGAAGCATTATTAAAAGTGTGATTATTTACTCATCTTAGCAAAATTCTAAGTTTTATGCAGAATATCCATATTTACACACGTATGAGTAAAAATACAACAAGTAATACTAAATTACTAATAAGTATAAAACTTAATTGTATGACATTATTGTCTTTAAATCTACTAAATAGATTTTCGCATATGTACATTTTCTAATAGTACATTATTGCATGTAATGATAAATAAATATAAATATAACATTAATTTGCACATGTAAAAACATGTGCAAATCAGACAGTATGACAATATTCACAAGTAAAATCTCATTTCATTGGAATCTTGAAATACAAATTTCAGACTTTCATCTTTAAAAACAGAAGAGAAAACATTTCCCTTTAAAATAGCTTTAGAAAAAAGTGAACGGAATTAAGGAACTTTAGAGTAGCCATGCTACTAATAAAAAGATATTAATCTATGTAGGAAAAATATCCTGCTTGTAATTGAATACCAAACTATTAACCTGTCCTTGTATCTATCTATCTGTCTATCAGCAGTTTTAAGGATTCCTGTTCTGACACTCAAATTCTCAGTAGGACTTGGTAGCCGTCATTAAGCCGCCAAAAAATAGTTATTTAACTGCTTTTTCAGGTTGTTACAGAAAAAGTAATATAGCAACAACAAAAAAAACCCACTTTTTTTACAGATGCTTTCTGCAATTGCATCTTATTATGTAAACTAAAAAAGTGCTTTAACCCTAAACAATAACATATCCAATAAAACGGCGATTTGATTGCGGATTTATGGCAGCTACCGAACCTTTTCCATATATTATATTTGCTTGAAAGCGTGGGCTCTGTAAGTACTAGTTATAAAATTAATAACAATAGAGGATTATTCCTCCTAATTGGCCAAACAAGATTTTCTGTGTTTAAAGATACAAAATAAATAATTTGGAAGCTAACAAGAGCATGATGTAAAAAGAATTAAAGGAGCTAAAAAGAGTATCAACAGCTGCTGTAAAAAATTTGATTATAAATTACTGAAATAAAAATGTATTTTAATGATTTAATAACTTTATTGGAATAAGTTTTAATCTTATGTAACCTGATCTAACCTAAGCCCTGCCTGTCCCCTCGTTTTATATTATGTAAATTTTCAAATAATTATTTTTCTTTTTTTTAACATTAAAAGAAAGTATAAAGAACATAAGATAAAACAGAAGTAATAGTTTTTGATCCGGTGTAACATTGAATGAAAAAAAATCTTTTTAAAATACCAGAAGCAAATGAAGTTTTTTAGTAGTCTATTTAGGGCTAAATAAAGTAAACTAATCTTAATTGGTAGCATATAATTATTGTATTATTTTTCTGGTAATTTTTGTGTAAATAATAGCTTATACAGAATTTAATTTTAAAAACTACCTACTTCTTTGATTGTACTTTAAAGCTTAATCCTTTTTTTCTTATCTTAACTATCTAATTGTATATTCAATTAGCCCGTGTATTTTTGTGTGTTATATAAGAATACACAAAAAATTGTATTCTTTAACCCATGCCTTCTAACAAATCCATTTTTCATCAAATTAAAGATTGCATTAATAAGTTTGTTTCCATCAAAATAAGAGGGTATGTTCTGTACAAAAGCAAGTTAAAGAAACTTTAAAATTTTTATATAATTTTTTTTAAAGTTAGATATCACTAATTACTTATTTGTAAACCATAATATCATATCAGAATAAATATTATTTTCAATCAATTTTTAAAACATACCTAAAAAAAAAGAAAATAGAACATAATTAAAAAAATAATAGTAGACATTTCCTTAGTTCGGAACGACAAGGACAATTGTGTTCATTAGTAATGCTGCAATAACATGCTATAAAGAAAGTAATTTCGCATTTTTAATTTTAAAAATGTGAGTTATGATATTTAAGATCATTAATACCATCTATACCAGTCAAAGATACGTTAATAGTCAGATTGACAAAAGTAAGGACTCTGGTTAGAGAGTAGACCCGCAACTAAAACCATAAAACTATAACCATTATTAACAACCCTTGTTTTATATAAAGCTATTAAATTGAAGGAGGGTTGATTTGACTACATATAGCTTACCGACTTGCTTTATTGTTTTAATAAGATGTTTTTACAAAACAAATCATAGATGAATATGAATAATAAACTTTCTTGTGAATAAATCTAAAGTAAAGGGAAACTTTAACTAGAAATCTTTGTATCATGGTCAATTAATAATTAATTACTTTTCATTTAGTAATCTAGACATTAATGTATCAATGTATGGACACTTTGAAATAGTTAAAAATAATATTCTCCACATAAATCTAGACTTCCTTAGCTAGTTGAAAACCACCCTTGTCAAGGACATAAAAAAATTGAATTAAAGGCTATGTTACAATTATGATTCCTTGGTATGTGTGTGTCTGTATGTTCTGAAATTTAAATTAATACTTTACCTACTTTGTGTTTTATACAAGTTTTCGGTCAAACGTACGTACGGACATGCCATAGTTTTAGAGAAGCAGCCTAGTTTGGTGTTTACAGCCTAGTTGATGTCTCGTTTGTGCTAGGATGACAGAATTTATGCACTGTTAATAGTTTCTTGGTTGGCCCGTGTCCTAAATTCAGGCCATTATATAAATATTAGACAAATTCGTGATAGACTAGTTCATAAATATTAACTTTACAAAAAAAAAGGGTTTGCCTTTGTCTCATAATAAAGCATGGCTTTAACAGTTCTGTTTTCAAGGGTATCCCCTTAAAAAAAGATTTTTGTTCCTCCATAACAAAACATGATAACAATTTCAGAATATATAGGAAAGGTTTTCTTATGCTTGCTCTAAATTCATGCATATTCTGAAGTTTTAGATATAGCTTCGTCCCTAGCTTTTTATTGCATTGTCCCTTAAAGCAAGTTACATAGATGGAAGGTATGAAATAAATTTTGGCTGATAACATTCGAAGATAACTATTGCACAGTGTTAATAATGGTACAATTCAATTAATGTCAATCTAGACCATTTGATTTTTAAAGGTACTTTTAAATATGAACTTTTTATTCAAGTATTCAATCACTGCTTAAAAGGATTGAAGCAGGATAAAACCTACGCAATGTTTCATTATTAAGCCAATTAGTTTAAGTATTGTTACCAATATCAACACGGAAAACATACTTTTATATATACTAGTGAGTAGTGACTACGCCCCTAGCTCTGTTCGAAGAGGCAAAGAGTGGGTTGAAAAATAGCCTAAAAACATCCTAAGACTTAAATCTGAAAATAGAATTAATTAAAACCATCACAGGAGCTATGTGAAGCTTTCCTAAAAAAGAGAACTTAATCTGTTCAGGATCGAGTTATTGAGATCTTCAGCTTCAGACAAAAAAAACTTGCTAGGTACTTTATATAATGAAATTGATTTGCACAGCCCTCAAAATCCTTAAAACCAGCGGCAACATTATCTACCGCCAGTTGTTTTACTAGATTTTTCGAAGCAGATCTGTATTTTAACAAACCGCGGCTGCTGGCATCCACCCAAAAGTCAGACAGCTTTTAATCCTTGTATGACGTGATATAACTCAATTAAAAATGTATATAATTGACATTTTAACAAGATCCTAGGATTTGGGATAACTTCATAAATTTACCCATCAATGCATTAATATTAATCATGTTAAAGATTGAATAAATTCTGGTAGCTAAGATATAAAAAAGGATAATTTCAGCAGTCTAATAACCGTCTATAATAACCAAAATATTCCCTGATAAAAAAAATAGGTACGTGTCTTCTACAGAGTGTAGAGTGATAGGACAATTGAAGTTAATATTATCTTCCCCCAAATTTTAATAAAAATTGTTGCTGTAAAACATTTATTGATGGAAATAAGTTTAGTTCAATTTATCTGTCATTGTGCCTTCCCTCCCTGGAAAGGACCCATTAACTTTTAATTTGATATAATTCCTAGTAATTACACATAGGAAGACAAGTAAATAATACCACAATTAACAAAAATAAATATGGAAAAGAGTAATATCATACAACAAGTAAGTCGGGGGGACTTTAGAAGGACTTGTGGCTTTGTCCCAAATTCTAATTTAACTCTTTTTGTGTGTACCGATATTAAATCAGCTCGGCATTTAACCTTCAAGTATAATAGATAATATATGTCTATTAAATGCAAACAAAAAAGCAATCAATTAGATAAAATGAGCGATTTTCTTCAAATACCCCTTTTCCCTAATAGATAAATATTACTAGATATCTTCAAAAGAAAAGTATTGTTTATGGAATTGAATATGTAAATAAAAGTGCTTATGAAATTTTTGTTAGCAATTTTAAAATTTTAAAATTAAATTTAAAATTTTAAAATAAAGTAGAACAGTAGCGATACTGAAAGGTAAAAGGGAACTTTGCATTGGTGATTGTTGGGAAAAATTCAGTCAGTCAATCTATGTATCTCTATTGGCTTTCCTATTTGAAATTTGCAATGCCCTATAGTGTACTTCCATCTGATTAAATACATAGAAGAATTGTTGCGCCCAACCAAGGATAAATGCGTCCATTGATGCGGAGATAAGATAACAAAGTACAGGAAAACTAAAAGGAAAGTCATTGATTGGTTATTTAACAAGTTTTTTTTATTAATCCATCTTGTGATCAGTTATTTATTAGCATACAGGATCTGAATTAGCTGCTAGCCGCTAACTAATCTACAGCAGCTTTTTTTAGAAATTTGTTTAGATTTAGAAAACGTAAAACTATAGAGATGTTACGCTTCTTTTAAAATGCAAATGGTTGAAGCGTATAGCGTACTTGTTTTATATAGGAAATGCAAAAATCAGCCGCTTATAAAATTCCATACTTTATTTATTGCTGTGTTTTCGTAAAAATTATTAATTTAATGGTATAAGTGAACAGCCAATTTTAGATTTTGTATTTTCTTACTAAAATAAGGCTATAAATGTATTTTTTTTAGATTTAACATGTATTTTGGAATTAAAGTCTTTAAAAATTTGACTTAAGTATGTAAGAGTTGAATATCTTAGATGTATTTTATTTGGCTATTTCAGAACTAAGTTTAACAGTTTTATCATAACACTTATTATGAGGAAAATAACAAGTGAAGTGGATAAATTGAGGGGGAAATTATCCCCCACCCCCTCCTAAACAAATATTTGCATTAAAGGGTGAGGGTTGAGGGAGGGTGGGAATCCCCCAGTTGCATCTCTAATGTAAAATCAATACTGCAATCTGTGTTGTATAGATTAATAAGCACCAGTGGCTAAGGATAAATAATGCAACTCCTACATAACTACGTAGTTGTATTTTTTCAATAAAAAAAATTATCAATCAATCAATTAAACATTTACGTTGTTATGTTATTTACATACAAGTGTCAAATGAATTTGCCTATCGTGTATGTCGAATGTCGATATTATATTAAGCATTAAGTCTCTACTATTAAATTTTTAATAAGCTCTACAACTAATAAATCCATTATAACACATAACACCATAGGCCATAGTGATTAAATAGTCCCAATTTCTCACAATATATTACAAGGGAATTTTAAACAACCATTCAAATGTAATATGAAAATATTGTCATTTATCGACTATTTCAAAATGTAGTCTTTAAAAAACAAAATACTGTTTTTTTGGGGCTAAACATTAATTAATATGTAATTCCCCTTTAAAATCTAATAGTTTGGTTGGAAGAACAGATAAGGAATGCAATCTCAGCATTTTTTAATAGCTACGCTCCGTTTTGTCTAATTTTAGTAATGGGGGACTTTTTATTTTGAAATCAATCAAAGTATTTACAAATAACATTTCTAGTATTGCTTCGATTAACATCCGCTGGATTAGATCCGGTTCTCAGCCATACGTGTATTATTCGTATTATTCATTTTTTATTTTAATATCCACGGAAAGCAGCCTATTATAGGAGGCGATAATTAACTTTGTAGAATAGATGCTCTACTAATAAATTTCTTGAGTGTTCGTGCAACATAGCAAAACAAGAATCTATAATTTAATTTAATAAAAAAAAGTGAATTGAATAATTGAATATTAAACATAGAAAAGAAAAAAAAAATTTACTATTTTTTCTGAATTTCAAATATATTATTTCATTTTATTAGCTTTATTATATGAGCAACTTATATAAGAAACTTGTAAAGTTGATAACAAAGGATCTTTGAATTCATTAATGTATGTAAGGAGAGTTTGTTTACTTCTCATTATAGATAATAACACAGTATTAAGCATATTCGGTGAAATAGATTTTTATAAGAAAATCTTTATTACCCTATTATATATCCCTTTTTACAAAAGGCCCAGGATTGTTTTAGGCTATTTACTGCACACCCTCCCTAAGATAATTTCAAATAACTATTTGGTATGAGATAATTATCTCGTAAAAGATTTATTAATTTTAACATGCTAAAAGTTAGATTTTTAGTCACAATGTTGGAGTGAAGCTACTCTAAAACTTAATAGAAGGCTAAACATAGTCAAAACAAGACGTATTGGTCATTATATTGCCTTACATCAGCTTCTAAATGCATCACTATGTAAAGGCAATCCAATTTTCATAAGTTTCTAAACAAAATTCATCTAGTTTTAAAATCGCACTGCTGCTAGAAAGTGTTATGTCCCTATTAAATTCACACAACCTTGGGTGCTTGAAACAATAAACAAGTTAATAAATAAAAACTAGAATATTTAATGAGTATTTCGACATATGTTTATATTATTTGTAGTCAAGGGAAAATGATTTTATAAAAAAAAAGCATAGCAACATTGTAACTTGGAGTTGTTAGTACGTTCATATTGTGCATTGTAAGCAAATCTTTCATTATTAGCTTGTTGCAATATTTTGTTAATCCTTGGTTCTATGGTTATGGATAAAGTTTTCCTTGTTATAAAAGTGAAAATATTCAAAATACTTTATGCCTTACTGCATTGCAAAAAAATCCCTATTATAACATAGCCCAACAAACAACCAAAGTTCTACAGGGATAAAGGATTGTAATATTAAATTAATATTTTGCTCTAGATTTTTGGTATTAAATTTAATTTTCATAAAAGAATGCTTAATATATTTCATATTTTTTCAGTTATTATATCAAGTAAAACACGTGGACCTATTTTAATATCATATAATGTCCATGCATAATAATAAGTTCAATACCATAGGGATATAATAAGTTAATAATAGATTTAATCAAAATATTAAGAAATAATAAATCCTTAATCCCTGATACTCTATTGTATAAAGGAAGGACAAAGTTGGTTGAACATATTGTAGAATAAAGGGATAAGTCAATAAAATATTAAATAAAACCCTCGTTTGTTTAATAAGCTTTGTGTAATATTATATCTAAAACAAAACTAATTTAACTCAAACATTTTGGAATATATAAAACTATATTTCATCTCAAGAATAATTATTTTATGTTGTGGAATATTTATAGATTTTCATGAGAAAAAAAACAGACTAATCCTCTCGTTACCTATCCCTACTAAACTGACTATATTACTTTGAAAATGTTGAAAGCTTTACCTAACTAATTTTGTGAAAAAAAAGTTGCTGCGTACACAAACTTGGAAAATATTGAGAGCCCATAGTGGACATTCACATACGCATATTTTATAATTAAAATGTTATTTATACTAGCGAATAGACACGGTAAAAATATCTTAATGTTATTTGTTAAAAATAATTTATGTGCTATTTTTAAACTGCGTATAATGATATTTAATACTAGGTGATGTGATTATGTATAGTTTATTCTTAAAAGGAATAAATTATGAAAAAGAAAACAAAAAGGCATAACATTGTGTGGATGTCTAACGATGAATGAGGCTAAGGGGCTGATTACGTAGGTAAACTAATTTTAAG
>LS058067.1:0-10349 GCA_900241095.1 Acartia tonsa
GGGGGGGGGGGCGTAATTTTTCAAAGATCCTCAAGTACGTTTAGAAACACCGTAAAAAGTAGAAGATTAGAAAAAAACCTCCTAGGTAATCTCTATTAAAAATTGAGTACCTATAGTCAAAAACATACCTGTTTGTAGGAAGGCAATAAGAAAAATGCCTATTTTTCTAAGACCTCTATAATTAAATACAATAATGCCTCCCCCTTTCTAGGGATTTTATTTTTAATTATTTCAATTTAAGATAGAATTTATATTTTTCTTTATTCTAACATTATTTTTATCTTTAGATTCTAAAAGAATTTTTTATTAAAATCAAAATATGAACTTGTCAAAAAAATATTCTCTACTCTACATACTTATAACTAGATCTGATTTTGATAACACATAAGGCTTAAATCAATAGTATTTTCAGCTTATAATAATCTCATAGCTTTTCAAAGCATAATAATATGCTTATAAAATTTAATATTTAACCTAAAAACTTAATGAAATAGTTATTTTATATTAAAATAATAACAGCATTATACAATTTATCTTAAATTTTCTTATTTAAATTATTTCAATAACTCCCAGTGATTTTCTTTTTATTGTTAAATCGGGAAAAGCGAAAGTTACACTTTTTAAAAAACAACCATAGAAGGGATTTACAGAATTAAGATAATGAGGTTTTCGGCGGCAGCGACGGTTTTCAGGGACCATAAAGGATAAGACAGTGGACGATTGATTGCTAAGTACCCAAATTTTTAAAGCCAACTAATTGAATAATGTGAAAATTTGGGTGCAAGTATAATTTATAATCCAATGTCTCTTCCCTCCCTGCTTGTCAGTTTTACGATGTTGTAACTCTTTTCTTTTCTTGCTGAGTTTTAATTGTGTTGATTTTTAAAAAGTGGTTCTTTCGTCCTCCCTAATTCTTATTCTTTCTGTTAAATCTGTATAGTTATTTATCGCATCGTATTGCATCTGTGGATATTAAAATGAAAAATTAAAACAATTTTTTAACCTCGAGGGGCCGAAGTGCTGGACTGACAAAACTTATACATATTAATTTTTATTATTCGTAGAAAATTATCGGAAATACGATGCTATACATGATTTTCCAGTTTGGCTGAGAAACGGTTCTAATCCAACGGATATTAATCGGTTTTTAAGCTTGCTATAATACTGGGCGAAAAAATTGTTAATATCAAATAACTTGTTATTTTTTGAAACTGTTAAAAATGTTTTAATATATTGTTAGTTAATTTGTTACTTAATTTTTTTTTTTTTTTTTTCTAATATCTTAATCTTTTAAAATTACACTATATACCTACATCACGTAAGTAAATAACATTAATAAATAAAAAAATCAAAATTTTTATGTGATAAAATTACCCTAAATGCTAATTGTATATGGTTGGAAATGATTAAATCTGAATGGTTGTACTTAAAAAGGATAAGCATGTCCATATGTAGCGAAGCAATAGTACTTTTTTATGAACAAAATAGTTAAAAACTAATTTTTTAAACATAGTTTTTATACTTATTAGAAATTGATTTACAATAAACAAGACTGCATAACAGTCAATTATATTTATGACTTAGTTTATAGTCAGTTCGTTGTACGTATGGACAAGTATTAGTTGAAGAGTAGCTGCGATTATTATCATTTATATGATATAATAATTATTTAACGCATCGTATTTTATACAGCTTTTTGCGATTATTAAAATAAAAAATTATAATATTAAAAAAAAAACCAGTGTTGTTAACCCTGAGGGGCAGAAGGCCCGGGCTAGCAAAATTAGTATTAATATTATGATTTTGCATTTTACTAATCGTAGAAATTTTTTTGTAATAGATGCTATACATGATTTTTAGGTATTGCTGATAACCGGTTCAAATCCAGGGGATATCAATCGGTTTTGAGGCCATACTGGAAAAAAAATATTATTTTTCTGCACAAAGGCTTATTGCTTAACACAAAAAAAATACCAAACCCACACATTCAATACTTTGCTCAAAATTAAATTGTCAGTCCACATTTTTTTTTTGGTTAAACATACCAACAGAATTTTTTTATTGCTTTCATTTATTCAAACCAATGCTTTTTTTCACTAAAAATTTGTTTCCGCTCCTTTAAAATGCTAGCATCATGGAAAGAAAACGAAGTACCTAGTGGTTTTCGTCTTATTTTCATAGTAGCTTTTCTCCTATTTCTAGCTCCTGTGGGGCCAATTTCCAAACTTGGCGGGGCAAACATTTACCTAACCTAACCAAAAATGACCTATCAAAAGCTAATGTGAAAATACGACAAACCCCGCTACTTCGTTTTCTTTTCATGATCCAAATTTTATATTTATCTGGCAATCTAAATGCATGCTTTATTTAATCAGATGTAATCCAGAGAGGAAGGGAAACATTGGACCTCTGGGCTAAAAAAACTGGTTTTAATCTTATAATTGTACATTCCATATCCGCGGAAAGCCGTTTATAATACGATGCGAGAAGTAACTTTTCTTTATTTAGATTAAAATTATAATTTACTTTATACATCCCAATCAAGATTCAAGTTTACTGTTTTCTCCCTTCCTCTCTGGTTTTTATGTTATTCTACCTATTCTTATTTTTACATGCCATTGTTAATAGGTGAGAAAAAAAATAGATATTTATTATTGTTTTTATCAAAGAAATTAAACTTTTTGTACTCTTAAGACGAAATTGTATATGTACCAGTTATACTTGAAACGACGAATTATATATATCAAATATTTTTAAAAACTATTAAAGTGCTTTTTAATCTTATTCGAAAAGCTTTTATATCAGAATTAACCTATAATATTCGTTATTGCCAAAAAAACTCTTGGTTTCTTGATAGCATATTATAACTATGTTGTATGTTAAAATAAAGATATTTTAGCTATTATGCTACTTAAAAAGTACTTAAGAAAAATGTTTTTTTTCTAAAATTACTTATTATTGTTTATCTATTACATTCTGTGTTTAAAATATTATATTAATATATAGATTATTATGTAGATTTTTATTCGACGTTGTTCATTAAATAAATATTATGTATTTAATTTAACTTGTTTATTGCTTATTTATTAGGTAAAATATGTACACTTTCTTACCAATGATGTTGCCGGATTGTTTCTGTTAGGCAATAAATAGCAAATTGTTTTTTTTTCTTTTGTAGCGACTTTACTGTGTTTGTATTTCCGACTCTATTGGCTGATATTTTCAGACCCAATTGAAATTTGGCGCAGGGTCCCCACCTCGAGGGTATAGTTTTAGCTCGTGCTCCCTTTGCTCTTTTACTTCAATATTTAGACTTCATATATTTATTATTCCTACTCTGATCCCCCAAGAGGGTGGGGGTCAAAACTTTTTCACCATTAGTTTAAATCACAAGAGAGGTTATTTTGCTAATCATAGAAAAGCGTTTACAGCAATTGATTGTCCATTGTCTTATCCCTGCTTTTAACAGTGGAAGGTTAGACAGAATTTTTGTTATTTTGATTTAAGAAAAATAATTTTGATTGACAGAAAGTCAATACAGGAAATAAAATATGGCATTTTTATCATAGAAACATTTTGTTTGTTTACTTATAGTATCCAATGAAATATAGAATATTTTGATGATTTATTAAAGAGAAAAAAGTACTTGCTTATATAATTTGCAGCGATATTTTGTCAGTATGTCTATCCTTTCTTGAAGAAATTGTGGATAATATAATTTAAGGTTTTATTGTGAATATTTTTTAACCAATCTCTCGGGGAATCGAATGGAATTTCTTGTGAAGATTTGTATTAGCACTTATCATGTGCAGTTAAATTAACTCTGTCTAATCATTTTATATTATTTGCCTCGCTTTTTATTGATATTTCTAATCTTTTGGAATAATGTCTGGCAGGGGCGTCTATGATGTCTGGACTAAATCGTGTATTGAGAATGAAAAGAAAAGCGTGATTAAAATTTGCTTTTGTTATGAATTGATTCATACAATTTTTTGTAAAGTATTTCGAGCAATTTTTTTTAAAGCATCGGAGCTATTCTACAACACATTTGTTACTGATCTTTAGTAGCAAAGCTACTCTATAACCGATTTGTCCGTCCGGATATTAATAGGTGGTTTACTCAGCTGTTATTAGAGATATATGCATATTATTTTCGCTGAGCATCTACTTGTATATATTTGTATTTTTCTCAAAATTTCATAGCCAATGGATATTGCTATTCTTGTTAATTTGGAATTTAATTATCCCCTTTTGTTTAAATTAGGGTTGGCAATCCGAATCCGGAATCCGCTCAATTTTTGGCCAATTTTAGAATCCATATTTTAATAGCGGATTCGGATTCTTAATTGTTGGGCTAAGATTAGCGGCTTCAGTTTTTTTGGACCGAATATATATTTTAATTTTTTAACAGTCATTTTGGCCGCCGTAGGGTATAAAAATAGAAGAAAAGCTACTGTGAAAATATGAAAAAACGCAGCTTTAGATTTTGCCCAGTACCCGATAAAATTGAATCCCTCAATTTATTTTTTTTAAAGCCTTTTGAAATATTGCAATAATCCGGATCTGGAATCCGCCAAAAATAAGATTCTGGAATCCGCAGAGAATCCTTTTTATTTTTGGACGGATTCTTGCAAGAATCCGAATGCGGTCCAAAAATTAGACGGATTGCCATCCCTAGTTTAAATTTAAATGTACATATCTTAAGAAGCTGCCACATCTGGGAGCATATTAAATTAAAAGCTAAGTTGCTCAATAAGTTGAACTCTGGGGGGTTTGGTGTAGCTTCGGGTTCTAGGCCTCTCCACGCACCTTGAAACATACTCCGCGGCTTAATTGCAGTGTAAAGCGCTCATTAGCTCTATAGACAACCAACCCTTTTGATTCCACGAACTCTTAACTGTGCATAGTAATGAGTTGCGCCTGTTTTGGGCCATGGCATTCACCCTATTCGTGCGCACACTCTACATAATAGCAGTAGGAACCATTTTTAACGTCTTTATCTATGAGACGGTGTTAAGCCGAGATTTAAACCTATCATCTCTCCGACTACGAGCTGATGCGCTAGGTGTTGAGCCACAGTCGCGGGTTTGATAAATACGTCTGTCGTCATTCTATTTGCCTGTAACTCAAATATCTCTCTTTTTCACTCTCGTTCTCTTTCTTTCTCTCTCTCTCTCTCTACTTCTCCTAATGTATATTTTTTTTCTGCGCTACTTATGGAAATAATTTTCCTTGATATTTAATATACAATACCCATTCATTGAAATATCATATATTTACATATTATTTAATTCAAGTTTGAATAACACAAGGATGTTTTTATTGATACTCCGACCAAGGCATGCAGACGTTATAACTGTTAATAAAGAGTAGCATCTGTACAAACTATACTTGTTTATGCATAATCCTTTGCTTATTGCCTCTTCTTTTATTAACTAAGAAATTAAAAGATGAGAAAATGGACAATAAATTAAAATGTATCCCATTACCATGACAAAAACTTTATCAAACAAATGAAGAATTAATATAAGTTCCCTAAGTTTTTTCAACCGACGAATAAAAGAGAATGCTTAAAGAACTTTGAGTACCAGTATGATTTACAGTCGAATGTCCTTTTGGTAAAGATTTGGTAAACTCTATAGTTCAATTTAGTTTTTACATAACATAGAAAATTCACGAAACTTGCCGATTGAAACTTCAAAAGAATACAAAACTTGAAAACAAGAATAATAACTTCCAAAAAAAAAACATGGAAGTACTGACTTTCTTGTAACGATTCTAAAGTTACTACGCTTTCTAAATCTTACCCAACTTCTAAAGGAATCATTTCTTCATGCAAAGTTTAAGATGATAGGACAATACTAACATGTCTAATTAAATCATAAGAGCTGCCCGTTGCATGCGGACGGACGTACAGACCCTAATTATAGAAAAGCTTCACCCTTGATAAAAATTCAATTGTTGTTGTTTTTTTTAATTTGTTTTTTTTTTTGAATGAAAGTATTAATTTGCGTAGGATGCACGCGCACTACGCACGCGAGCTTTCATGATGTTACAACCTGTCAAAAAAATGACAATACCTTTAGACAGGGGTCGGCTTGCGCACGGATGCGGCTGCTGCTGAGTATGTGATTGGCTAAATGTATCAATGCGGCTCAAACTTTTAAATAACTGCGTTAACTTGGGTGACTGTGGCTGAAGATGAGGGTTTATAGGTGGTATACTCAGCTGTGTTGCTGAATTTATAGGTGGCATACTTAGCTGTTTTGCTGAATTTATAGGTGGCATACTCAGCTGTGTTGCTGAATTTATAGGTGGCATACTCAGCTGTGTTGCTGAATTTATAGGTGGCATACTCAGCTGTATTACTGAATTTATAGGTGACATACTCAGCTGTATTGCTGAATTTATAGGTGGCATACTCAACTCAGCTGTGTTGCTGAATTTAAGGCCTACTCGGTTGGGTACGTGGCTTCTCAGGCCATACGGCTGAGGAAAGTTTTATCCTTTGGCTAAAAACACGAGAACAGTAATATCCAAAAATATCCAAAATAACAGATTAACAAAAATGCTGAATTTGATTTCTTTAGAAAATATAAGATTTGAATTGAACAATTGATTATAATTAATCATACCTCTACGTCTGATTCAAAAATTCACCATTACGGATATTTAAGTTTAGGAGAATATTATTATGTGCTCTTTTGACTTTTTCACTCTTTCTCCCATCAAAAGCTAACAAAGTCAGTTTATTTAAAGTGTGTATGGGAGGTGGGGTCCGTTTTTCTTAGAGTAGCCACGCTAACGATTCCAAATTAGATATGAATGCTTTCTTATCTAGTTTAGGACTAATTTTATATTTTATTGTGCTGTATATTGTACCAAATACAAGGTTTTGAAAGAGGAATCGTCATGTTCATATGATTGTTCAAAACGCTTATATTCAGGGATACAAAGTGATAAGACAATAAACAACGTATTAAGTTACACTTTCTGTAGATTAAAAGCATTGGTGGAAAAGTTGGGACACTGCTAACTGTAAATTTTTAGTAAATCTTTCAAGACCTGAAATTTCTTTACGGATCAGAAGTGAAGAAGCAGAAAATATCAGATATTTATAGCATCTAATCATAGACAGATTTCCGCGGATATTAAGATGAAAAATTATTTATAATTCTTATTTTAATTATTTGTAAAAAAAAAATTGTCTGTAATACGATGCTCTACATGATTTTTCAGTATGGCTGAGAACCGGTTCTAATCTTGCAATTATTAATCGGTTTCTAAGCCATTCTGGAAAATTTTTATTTGTTTTACTAGCATATCATCCAGTTAAACCTCCCTTGGTAAATCTCTGTACGCAAGCAAAAAAATAAGCTACCCCTTGTATACAACCTGAAAAACGACAGTCCATAAAAATTACTGTGTAGTACCTGAGGATTGGAACAAAGTCTAAACAAAAACAATGTCTAATTTACTGGAATATACGGGATGCATAATATGGGCATACTTACATCTTGAGACTATTTCAGAAAAACTTCACTTTTAACATTGTGCCTTATTGTCCTAGGAATCATGATATGAAAAATCAGAATATGATCCTATAATATAAAGAAGTAAGATTTTGTCTGAACCAATTGAGTTCTATTTTTAGGGAAACTAGGAATGGTTTTATGCTATTTTTTTGTCTTGTTTTGTTAAGTCTGTTTATCTACCTTATTATACTCTAGATGTTACAGGCGCAGCCGCTTGGCTTAAATGATAATTGGGAGAGGGATTTGGCCTTACACTACCCTCGGCTGAATTTCAAGTTTATTTTCTTAATCTTAATCCTTGTCCATGTTTGTAGCAATTATAAATGATTTATGCAAAATTTCCTATTTAGGTTCTGCAACGTGATGCTGATTATGCTATTCAAATTTAGACCTTGCAAACTTTTAGCGTCCATTCAAAGCAACACAAATAATATGGAAAATTTAAGAATTAAAAAAAATGTCAAAGATATTTATAATTTTTTTTCTATTTTATAAAGTAGTAGATTTTTGTCTGAAGGTTAAGATAACTTTGATTACTGAACTGATTGGATTCTCTACTTTAGGCAAGCTTCACATAGATCCTATTTCAATTGAAAACTTAAGTCTTGGGATGGTTTTTAGCAACTTTCTGTCACTTTAAATACAAAGCCCTAAATGTTAGGGGCGAAGCCTCCAGTTTATATATTTATAGTTTGTTTATAGTTTTAAAGTTTATTAATGAGAGATTATTTTTTACCTTTAACACTTTTGTAATGTCAAAACTTTTTTTTAAACGTGCTTTTTGAAACTGAGGTAGCTTGCTTTGAAACTTTAATAATTATTATATGTTCAGTTTGTTGGAGGAGTTTGTTTATCCTTCTTATAGGCCCTGACATGGTTTTAGGCTATTCTATTTTTATGAATAAGTCTGTGTATAATCACATTCCTTCGAGAGAAAAAAAACCCTAGATGCTATGGGCGCAGCCGCTAGTAGTGAATAAATTGTTTGACTCCTATCCTTCAAATTAAAGAAAAAAAATGCTACTATTAACATAAAGGTTCATTGCAGAAACATCGCGAAACAAATTTTTAAATATCTAACAAAATTCAAAGAGGCCATTTTAGAAATTTAATTTGACATTTTAGTAAATTAACAATGTTTAGTACAAAAATACTAAACAAGAATGGCTACTTCCATAAAAGTAAAACTTAATAAAGCATACATTTTATGATGAAAGAGTATCAACGCTTTTTGATGTTTAATGAATGTTACATTTGATATAAATTATTCAAAAAGCTTCATTATTTATTCTATTTTTATTGTTTGTTTGTTTTTTTATTGCAGAAAGATAAAAATTGACCTAATTATTTTTCATGTATAGAGCAGCTACTCTACAACTTCGAATTAAAATAAATCAGAAATGTTGAGGGATAAGACAATCGAAGATAAATTGATATTCACATCAAATATGATAAACTGAACTTATCCTTACGTAGATTATAATAGTTGGTGGAAATGTTTAAACACTGCTAGTTAGTTTGTACCAACCAATCAAGATTTAATAACAGTATCCAGAAATGAAAGAGTAAAACTTTAGCTACAATAATAAGTTACATTCCGATGTTCTCTCCCTCCCTGAACAAAAAACAAAACTACTCTATAATTACAAATGTACGTCCATATGTCTTTTTGGTAGGTACACAAACATTTCTAACCTCCACTTCTTAAAAAGCATTCACGTTGAAAACTTTTCAGGTAAACTTTGTGTTAGTCCTAACTGTTTACAATCCTATTATATAAAGTAGTAAGCTTTTTTTGTCTGTAGCGAAGGATCTCGCTAACCGCTGAACCGATATGGTTCTCCTTTACAGTGACGCTTCATATAGGTTCTAAGATGGGCTTAGGCTATTTTATTTTTTATAGATAAGCCTGGGTATAGTTTTAAGCTATTTTTCTGCCCTACCATATCCCTTAGAATATAGAGCCCCTAGAATTAGATGCTAGGGGCGCAGCCGCTAGTTTAGTATAATTGTGGGAATTCTATATATGTCAAGAGAGAGGGGATAATGGGGTGTTAATTAAACTAGTTATTAAAGGTTTATTATAAAGTTCTCTTATTCGTTGGCTTAACATCTTTGGTGGAAGATGATTAAAGTTCCTTCACATATTATGACGTCATACGATAGAATAGCCAATGAGAGGCCAGTATACACTTTAATAGACCAAACGGTAAAATTTTTGCTGGCCTCTCATTGGTTATTCTATCGTATGACGTCATAATATGTGGAGGGACTTTAATCATCTTCACTTTGTTGAATTCTGATTGGTTGCTTCATTAAGTTAAGTTTTCAAACGTTTTAACCACTAATTTTAATTTTGTGGATCATCATTGGGGATGTACAGTACATCAGTTTATCGGCCATTGTCTTATCTCTTTAGACCCCTGTATATGTTAGTAATTTGTTGAATATTTTGCTAATATTGACAAAGCTTTCAGTTTTGGTTACAAACACATTCTTATCAAGTAATTGCAAGGATAAGACAATGGACGATAAATTGATGTACTGTACACTCCTAATAATTAGATCTGTAGATTAAACTTTTTGTTGAAATGTTTTGACACTAGTAGTTTATACCAACCAATTAATTTTCAATAATTATTTAAGACTTTTAAGTGAACGAATGAGAGAACGTGTTTATAAAATTTTTGGGTACCGGTATCCTAGGCTCCAATGTTCCGATTCTCTCTCTCTCTCTCTCTCTCTCGCTCTCACTCTATCTCTCTCTCTATTTATAAAACAATAAAAAAAATTTGTTTTATGATAAAAAGAATG
>LS058068.1:0-10349 GCA_900241095.1 Acartia tonsa
ACTGGTTTTAATCTTATAATTGTACATTCTATATCCGCGGAAAGCCGTTTATAATACTATGAAAGAAATAACTATTAAGCATATTTTGGTTTTACATTTGTGATGAGAAATGTCATATTTTAGGATAAATATATATTATTACAGGGGGGGGGGGGTTCAGAGGAGCATATGAGCCAATTTTCTAAATACTAAATCACAAAGAGATGAAAATGTTAAATATCTTACTTCGTTGTTAATTCCTTGTATCTGCAAGGTATCTTGCACTTGGCTGGGAGTAGGAAAATTTTCTATTGTACATGCAATTCTCCTACATTAGAGTACTTTTAATTAATTCTAGTGGATGTGCCTCTAGCATTTTGGGGATGAAGAACAAAATATAGCAAATAACCACTATGGTGGGTCAAGTTTGGACAGCAGGAATCAGCAAATGACTTTTTAAAGAATAATACACCTCTGTATGATTTTAAATTTATCCTTCAAACTGCTGATGATCAGGCACACAATTGTATACCTATTTGTAAATGAAAGTTAAAAATTTATTTTATCAGAATTATTGAATCATGGTGCTCCAAGGAAAAACCTTGATGAGTAGAATCAGGAACTTTTGTCTGTTTCAAAATATCTCATTTCTAGCATTGGAACGACTAAAAAAACACCATTTTTTAGGGTTTATTGAGAATTGTCATATTTGTAGAGGTTTTTGGGGATTTTCTCAGGCTGGGAATGAGATATTTTGTAATTGACTAAAGTTCCTGATTCTACTCCTTAAGGCGTTTTCAGACAGCACCATGAAGCCATAGTTCTGATTTAGTTCCCATTTACATTAAAAGCCAACTATTAATGGATCTTAATTATAGGAAAGCTGTGCTTTTAAAACCTGCTTTGACAGCTTTTATATAACTTTGGTTCATAATTATAGTATCTAATTAGTACAATTATGTAGAATTCTTACCTTCTTCTGAAAAATCTTAGAATGTGCTCCCCAGGGATTTGTCTTTGACGCAAAACAGGTACATTTTGGACAGGCTCATGATTCAGATTTTGTTGAATATTTTCATTGTTCACAACCAAATCATCAGCTGGAATGATATCATCAGCTGGAATGATATCATCAGCTGGAATGTTATCATCAGCTGGAATGTTTAGTTCATCTAACTGTTCATTCAATGCAATATTAAGTGCATCACCATTTTCTCTGGGATCATTGTATCTCCAATCTAAATAATGGCGTAACGTTTCATGTTCATCATCCATATTTGCCTCTTCTTGCATACTTCTCTGAGTAGGTATTGCAGCTGGGGGTATGACAGGAGAAACCTCGTGCGATAGTAGCCTGAAGATTTGAGATATAAAAAGTTTCAACCTGGGCTTAAATAATCTAATAATTGTTATTGAAATGGATAAGAAGTTTTCATATTCTAATATCTATCTGTGTAAAATAATTAGGAAACCTTATCACCTACTATGTGTTAGGCAAGTTATGAATAAACTAAGCTTAACCAATTAGAAAGTCAGCCAATCAAGTATCCTATTATATAAAGTACTTATTTTTCTGTCAGAAGCTTAGGATCTTAAAACTAATAAACCGATTTTGCTTTCTTTTAGGTAAGCTTCACATAGGTCATCTTATTGTTTCAGGCTATTTTATTTTACAATTTATGTCTTGGGATGGTTTTAATCTGCTTTTCTAACCCCTCTTTGCCCCTTCAAATACAGAGCCCCTAGATGATAGTGTGTAGCCGCATTTAATACATTGGTACACAGCTTTTATGATATTTTACATCATTTATATGTCTAAATATTCAGAGATAACTTTTTGTATATATCTGATTTGCTACTTTTAAATGTTTGCATCCTCATCCTATTATATAAAGGGTGTTATGTTGTCTGTAGCAAAGGATCTCGCTACCCATTAAACCGATATGGTTCTCCTTTACAGTGAAGCTTTTTTGAGATTCTGAGATAGTTTTGGGGTATTTATTTTTATAAATAAATCTGGGTATGGTTTTGGACTATTTTTCTGTCCTTCCTTCGAATGTAGAGCCCCTAGATGCTAGGGGCGCTCCGCTAGTATTTTAATAAGTTTACTAATAAACCTGCTTTCAACATTGAGTCTTGTAGGCTTTTCTACAGCCGAACAGCACAGTTGTAAAAAAAGAGCACAAACATGGGGACACATTCCTGAAATTATTTTATATGCATATGTTTATTTACCAATGCTATTAAAAATTGGTATTTACACTTCAACCTTTTTATTTAACCAATAATTGGATAAATAGCTAACTATTTCAAAAAGTTTAGATTTGGCTATAGAAGGAAAAATCGACAATTAACTACATATTTTATAGATGGAAAAGTTATTTAAAGTCATGGATTTAAGAGAAATAATTTAAAAAGACACCTTTTAGAGAATTGTTATGAATGATTAATGTTAGGGTTTAAAAATCAAAACATCAATAGTAATACTTTTTCACTTCAAAAAGCAATCAGTTTTCATGAAAACTAATCTCGTTAACATATTACATACCTATTGAACCATGGGTGTATCGGCATGTACATTGCCAAGCTAAAAGTCTCTTCATGTCACCATGCATTAATAGATGTTCGGAAGGTCTATCCCCTAAAATATTATAAGTATGCACAGAATATTTCTTGACAAAATTGATAATTCAACGTAATTTAAAGCTGAAGTTTTCATCTATTTTTCATACACAAAATCTTGATATATTTCTCTACAAAAATCTTTGAAATATGATGGAAAAAAATAAGGCTTAGTCAGTTGTTGAAGATGAAAGCAATCATGGATGTCTTACTACTAATTATGCTCTTTGTTAATACAAATGATAAGAAGTTTTGCCTTTTAATCTTGATTAGAAGTCAAGAATGTTTTTTCCCATATCCATATCTTACAAACAGACAAAAAAGTTTGAGTTATAGAGTAGCTTTCCTACTAAAAATACCTATCATCAAAATTGCTGTTCGCAGATTTGAGGGATCTGTAATGCTTCTGTTTTTTGAATGAAATGTGGATTTCACGGCAGTGAAAGGAATGTATGGCCAAAATAACTCCTCATTCCAACCTTCAGGTTGAACAGCAAAATGTTTATAATAAACTATCTTGTTACACTGAAGGTCTGGTAGCATTTGTTGATAATGTGCCCAACTTTCGAAGCTTGATGCTGGATTACTTAACTTGACTTCATATTCAATAAGGCGTAATCCAGTATCAAGAACTCTAGGCCCTGGTAAAAAAAAATAATTTTCAAATTTCAAGGTCATAGATTGCACTATTCCCTAGGATGTGGTGGTGTTTTTTTCATCCCCCTCACTAATTTTTATTATTTGTATTGGGAGGTGGTGCGAAAACTCTTATTTTTTGGGGGGGGATGGGAGTTGGAGGTGTCAAGAAAATAGTCGAAAACCACTAATGACCTGTAGGTTAATTCCTTAAAGAGGAAAATACAAATGGTTCAGTGGTTACTGAGATCTTAAGCTTCAGACAGATGAACAGACAGACTTTAATCTACTTTGTTTTATAGACGTCCAATTATGTGTTACTTATTTTTATACAATATTCTAAATGAAAGACAGAGCTGTAAAGTAAAATATGATTTACAGTTTGAAAGATTTTTTAGTACCTGAAACAACATCATAAATATAAGGCAAATAATCTTCTTGTTGGAATTGGGGAGCACCAATAAAGTCAACACTGTCCAAATTATTCCAGGACACTTGCTCCCAGTTTTCCCCTCTCAGAGGATTTCTTTAATAAAATAAGGAACTTATTTAGAGATTTAATAATAATTAATATAACAAAGTTGTCGTAGCAAAAGTCTAAAGGGGATTATCCACAGACAAAAGCAAGTGATTCTAAGCACCTTCCAGCAGTGATTCTAAGAGTTTTTTTTGGTGAATATACCCTAGTGGGAACTGGGAAATTATGAATGAAAGGTGAAACAGAAAAACATACATTTGAAAATATATTTTACCTTCTCATCAATTCCTGTTTCCATGGAAGTTCATGTTGCAGAGGATTTTCAATTCCTAATCGTTTCTTCCAGATACCCTGTAATAAAAAATTTTAAAAATATTGACCAACTTGTTATAAAGTCGTTTATTAAATTGGTATACATGCCTTTTTTAAATCAAACTCTTTCATCCAGGAATAGGGAATTGGCGAGAGAAGGTAAAGACTACATTCTTTTTATATGTTAAAAATATTGTTTTGTTTTTAACAGGAATACATTAGATTTTAGGATAACTGGTCACTTATAAAAATGACATATAGATTTTTGTCCTTACATGTGCAGACATACTAACTCCATTCGAAATAATTTTCTAATACAAGAATTTTCAAGCATTTAATTTGATTTGGTGGAATAAGTAAAAACTTTGTCTTTTTTAAAAAGCATAAAAATCTTACACCAAGTCGAATTTGATGTTCCACATTCAGAAATTGATAATGGAAACCTAATTTCAAGGATGTAGTAAAATCTTGATCATGGTAATAATGTATAAGTACGTCTGTCCTAAACGGATAGCTTATTTTGTTAATTTAGGCATGTTAGAATTTTCCTATCGATTTCAAACTTTGCATTGTGATTCCTGTATTAGTTAAGGATGATTTAGAAAGCATGGCAACTTTATAATCACTAACAAAATGTCTGTTAATTCATTTAAACACGTTGATTTTTTTTACTTTTTAAGGATGTTTTCCTCCTTGTTAATTAGAATTTCATAACACTACCTTTTTTGTAACAAATTAAATTTGTAAATTGGTTCTTTAATTATTACTACATCTTTGCCTGGATGTTGAATATTAAATATGTTGATACAGGCTGTGTTCTCTAAACTTAACCTTAAGGCATAAAAAAATGGGGCCATGGAAAGAAAACGAAGTTGCGGGTTTCATTGCATATTCACAATAGCTTTTGAAAGATTATTTTAGGTTAGGTTAAGTATATGTTATTGATTGCCCCGCATGATTAGAAAATATGTCCCGCAGGGCTAGAGTCCCCCACAGGGGCTAGAAATAGGAGAAAAGCTACTGTGAAAATGTGACGAAACCCGCAACTTCGCTTTCTTTCCATGATCAAAAAAATGTTATCAGAATAGTCTGTTTTTAACAAGAAAACCATTGATCGTTTTCTGTATGTAAGTTCAATTATTCAGTCCCAAACTTGAGGAAAAATTGTTAATTTAGAATAATAAAAAACAGTACATAACCTACTATTAAACATAAAGTGTTTAAAATTACATGACATTATGTTAACTTTTGTATTAAAAAATATAAATTTACATATGTGTTAATTACCTTGGTGAACCTACTAAAGAGGCAGGCAAATTATATTTTCTGAGTGTCTGTTCTTTCACAGGTAGCAAGGTCTTGATGTTAATTTTTCTTTTTCCAAAATACTTGAATGCCTGTTTGTAACCTAAGCAACAGTTTTACATTTTCTATAGGTTTAAGAATTAAAAAATAAGGGTAAATAACTATCAATTATGTATTAAATAACCATCACACGACTTTCGAAATATTTGTAATTTGTGATTATTATGTAAAACAATTTAAGATTAAATAGCTATTAGATAAAACCATTTGATGGAACTACCCGTTCAATGTTTAAAATCAATTAAGATTTAGAGAAACATACAATATATAACATAAAGTATTCTTGAAACCACTGTTAAAAGTATTAAACCCTGTTCTGACTTAGGAATTCTAAATTTCTTAAATAACTTACCACCATGGGCTTGTTCATTGGCAACTCGTAATTTTCGCTTAAAAGCTAATGTTGTGTCTATTCTGTAACATAAAAAGATTGTATTAATAAGCTTAAATGGGGAAATGTATTTAGTAGCAAAGCTTTTATTCAGTCCAAAATGCTACAATGCTCTATCTCAATTTGACCATTTATGCATCTATGATTAATTGTGTTTTGCTTTATATTCTTGTTTTCATCCTTGTTTTTACCTCTCATGTTATGATAAAATAATCTTTACCTTGTTACATAATTAGATGCATCTCTATCACTAATGTCCTCAATTCTAATTGTTTCAGTAAGTTCATCTCTCACAAAGATTTTTTCCTCCTTCTAAAATTATTTCCTTAATTAGTGAATTATAAGTTTCTAACGGCTACGCCCCGAAAGTCCTCTAGGGGCACTTTAGGGGGGGGGGATTTTTTTATTTTTTATACTTTTTTTCAGATTTAAGAGAGAAAAAAACTTTAGGTTGGGGGGCTGACACCCCCTCCTCATTTTACTTTTAGTTAAAAAAATTAAATTAATTTTTTTTATGGGGGGGGGGATATTTTTCTAGGGGCAATTACTCTTGGGAGGGTGGTAGTACCCTCCCCAAAAATAGTTCTAAACCTTCCCAGGACCTAAGAAGCTCCCCTGTAAAGGAGAACCCGATCGGTCCAGCGCTTGGTGAGATCCTTTGGTACAAACAGACAGACAAACATCCTATTACTTTATTATAAGGATATGAACATGTATTTAAAAATATTTATAAAATATTCTATTTCAAAAAAAATCTAATACCATATGTAAGCTAACTTCATTGTGAAAACATACATATTTTTAGATATATATCAGCGTTGCAGAGCCATTTGATTTTGGTCCAGCTCTGCGGAGCCGGTGAAGATGGCGGCTCCGGCTTGGACCTAAAATCAAGAAAAACTCAACATCATTTTTCCCCCACGTCTATTTTTGACTTTTGGAAGGTTTTAAAAGTTATATTTTTGATAAAAATGGACTTGAAAAACTTAAAGGGGCATTTGCAAATGAAAAAATAATAATAATCTCTTTATTTAGCTAACCCGGAGCCGTTTTTTATCGAAAATTACGGCTCTGGCTCCACAACGCTGGTATATATTTAAATGAAAATTGTCTTTTTTTAGTTCGACCTGTAATTTGTTTCTAAAAAATACTGAATTTTGTAGTTTCTAAGGGGAAAATACCTCTGTTACACTAAATAGAGCACCTTCTTCCTCACAAACAGTGGAAGTCAACAAAACATCATCATTATTTACCTTAAAGAAATTGGAAAGCATTATTAACTCATCTCAATGTCAAGCCTTTACATATTCTAGTTTGAAATTTCTCAAATATAAAAGCAAAGCTTTTATATAATTAAGAGTTGGTCAGTCCGTATGTAAACAATAGCTCTTACCATACTTAAAGTTTGTTAGAATTATCCTATTAAATTCTAACTTTGCATCCTGATTCCTGTAGTCATAAGGTAAGATTGAGAAAGCTTAGCAACTCTACAATCGTTGCCAGAATGTCTGTAAGTCTATTTAAAACTTGTTGATTTATATTTGATATAATAATCATTTTCATGTCATTTTTAGAATACTGATTCCTATTACAACAATGCATGATTGCTAAAGCAAAAGTCTTAAAATATCATAGCAATTTAAGAGATACCTGTCTTGCAAGGTAGTTTATGCCCTTATCACCAACCAGCCATGTTGCATAATTTGCATTTCCTCTTAAGAGTCTCCGAAAAGATGTAACTGGTGCATCTCTAATGGTCATCTCTTCGTTTTCTATTTCATCATTTACCTTAAGTAATGAAAGGGACAGTTCAGAGAGGTGTATTTAAAGGTTTAAGTTGTTTTAAGATGAGGGTAACTCAGCTATACATGATAATAGTTGAAAGTAAGGTTCAATTATGTAAATAACATTATCACTTAGTTTAAATTTTTTTTTTACTTATTTTAGAAGCTTTTTCTATTTTTAGACTAATCATTAAAACTTCTGTTGAAGCTATGGAACAACCCCTTTTTATTTTAAAGTTTTTTGATTTTCAAACATCAATATATTGCTCATCGCACATTTCAGGGCTAATTTAATTCTAAGATCTAAATGAGCTTACTTGATTTCCATCAATGTTTTCTTGGGATTGATATTGCTCAGCATTTTGAATTTGTCCATTAATTATTTCATCCTCCACCTGAAAAAAAAGTTATTATAAATGCTAATTTTGTTGATACTCTAATTAAAAAAAAAATGATAATCAAACCAAGAACACTTAAAGATAAGGGGAAAAATGTGGAAAATATAAAAGTAGCTAAAAACCTGCTTAAAAACAGTCTACTACCATGATACATTTATACTTAATTATGCTCCATATCGATGGAAATGTTGAAAGCTTTTAATAGTAGACAAAAACATTCCTAACAGACAGATGACCTAAAGACGAGACAGACAGTTAAACGGAAAGATGGACAGATGTATGGACAGACGAATGGACAGAAGGGTGCACAGCTGGATGGATAGATATATGGACAGACAGATGAAAAAGCAGATGGATGGACAGACATAAAGACAGATGAATGGATGGATAGACCAAAAGACACAGACAGATGAAAATTTCGAGCTATAGAGTAGCATTTCTTCTAAAAAAAATCATCACCTGGTCAGCAGTGATTGAAACATCCACTGCAGAAGAATCATTGTTCTCTAAATTGTTCTGTTCAGATTGAACATATGCTGAAATCAAGTATGTGTCACCTATTCACAAATAATACACATATAGATAAATAAAATAAAGAAAACTATTTATTACTTCAAGATATGTCAATTAATTGAGGTGCTAGATCGATTCCTACATTTATATGATTTTCTTAAAATAGTAGAAAATTTGAATCATTGGTACTTATGTAACACAATACTTAATACTTAAATCTTAAAGAAATATAATATAAGTGTACTTTTTCCTGACTTTGGTGAGATGGATGTGGCAAGAGGTAGAATTGCTGCAAACAAACCTTAAAAGCAATAACATATTTTAATAAACTTCAATAAAAGGAATTATCAAAAACCAGCAAACTTTTCACTTTGGAACTCTCCTTGAATTAGGTTTCAACATGTTCACGCTATATTCACATAGATAGTTTTTTGTTTATAATGGGAGGTAAAAGTAGAATAATAACTTAAAACCTTCTTATGATATATTTAAAGCTTCCTTAAAAATTGAAACTTAGTTCATTGGTTAGCAAGAGCTTTAAGACAATCAAAAACCTTAGAAAAAGGTGAAACAAAATTTATTTTACCTGAAGCATTTGTAATTGTAATTAACTTGATCAAATTGTCCTTTATTGGTCATCCAATTAAATACTTACAAATATAAATTGAAAATGAACTTAAAGTGACAAAGCCACATAGTTTGATTTCTGTATAATCAATTGTTAGAAAAATGAAAAATATACTGATTTAAATTTAGATTAAAAGAGAATGATTTTAAGAACATGACTTAATTAGGAATTCTTGTATTTATTGGTTGACTTGCCTTTTTAAATGCACAATACGTCAGCTTTTGCAGTTGTAAATCTCCAGGTTTTTCAATAAGAAGGTATGTTGCATCAATCAGAGCAAGCACCAATTTCCGTCCTCTCCCCCTGGAACATATTTTGTCATTTAACCAATAAAAATATTACATTATTGCACCCAATAGTTACCTCAAGAGGCAGATTTTTATCAATTATTGAGGTTATAGAACCAAATTGTTAGACCTGACATTACAGTGTCATGGACAGACCTTACCCCAAGCTCCTCTGTAGAGAAGGCCATTTAATACAGGTACCTAATTTGGGACACCTGCCATACTTGGTGTAGGGGTAGGTAATAAAGTGAAGCTCCCTTGAAAAAGCAGGTCAAGTACTAGAACTTGAGAAATTATGAGGAAATTTAGAAAACACTTTAAATATCACTACATACACACACATTAACAGAGCATTAATGTAATTTAAATCTATATTGCCTTGAATAATTGTAGGAAATATGTTCTTACCTAGGATCTTCTACCTCTCTCACAATCTCCATCAATAAGGGAGGGCTGTTATTGTAGAGGTCCTCTAAGGTTTTGTCAACCTCTGAAGAAGGGTTAACAGAACATGGAGTATAAGGAATTTTAGTAGCATGCCTTACTTCCTGTAAGTAGTAATTTAGATAATTCCAGATTAGTTCTTAAATAATTAAAGACTTAAATTCATGTCTGTTTTAATACTACATTCATGCACATTTTAATTTTGGTTTTAAAAAGTTGCACATCTCCCCTCCCCCTTTAAAATAATAAATATACTAATTTTATTAAATAAGATTTTTCAATAGTAGATTTTATCTAATTCCTTGAACAAAAGGTTGTCAATTATCTCCTTTACTTTCCATCGATTAAGGCCATAGAGAACCTGAAAAAGATTTATTATGTCTTATCTACAAAACAAAGGAAGCTTTGGATTTCCTCTTTGGTCAGATAAATTTTTAGTATCACAGTCACTATAATTCAATTGGTCCCATTTAAAGGGGGGGGGGGGGGCCAAAGGGCCCATTTTTCAACCA
>LS058070.1:0-10346 GCA_900241095.1 Acartia tonsa
ATATTAAATATAATAACAAGGTTTCACTTTTAGGTTCGTGCCGAGTCGCAGAGCAAAGACTTGCTCCGAGACGGGTGACACAAGAACTAAAAGCTAATATATAAAATACATACAATGCTCTCAAGACAGGAAGAAAGGGACTATACATCACAATTTTGTAAACTGTAAACAATATGATGTACATGATTATTTCTGTTTGACAGTACTGTCTTATCTTCAGTAGGGGGAAAAATTACTGTATATCTATTTTTGTCAAAACCTGGTTAAAGACAAGTTTTAAATCATATCTGCATTTTATTAATTCTAAGAAGAAAGTAAAAGCTAAATCATTAAAGGGATTGAGAAGCAATAATATTCTTATCTGATTATCAAACCTTTAGATTTTCTCATTTAAAATACCTCAAAGATAGAGCAAAATGAGCTCTAGTTTACTTTTTAAACAGTGTTTGCACTAAATTTTTGCCAAAGCCATGACTTGAAGAAAATTTTTTGGATAATATAAATTCTGCTTATGATTATTTTGTTCTTTTTATAACTTAAAAGGCATGAAAATTAATTTCTTATAAAACTAATGCATAAATAAACAAATGCATATTTACTTACCTAATACTTTCTACAAGATTTTGTGCATAGTAGGTGACATTATCAATTAATTTTAGGAATTATTAATTATCTAAAGGTACATACATTTCTTGGGAAAACCACTGGCTATGCAAATAATAAATATTAATTTCTTAACAAATATAAAGACAAGTAAGTAAATAATAGGTAGCACTATCAATTAATTTTAATATTTCTTTCTACTGTGTGAGTAAATATAACATTAATTTTTAGTTTGCTCCTACACTTGTTCATTTTTAAAATAAAAGAGAAAAATTTAAAGATTGGTTAATTTTTTCTATGTCTTTGGGGATGAAAACCTTATGAAACAAAATCAAATCTGGACTGGAGAAATAAGTCTTCTATGTAATACAATGATGTGTCATCCCATTTAAAAATCTTACCAGAGATATATTTTAGTATATAAGATTCTAGGTTACAAAGGGATACTAATTAATTCATTAGGAAACATTGTTTTTTAAATAAAACAAACAGGCAAACAAAAATTAACAAACAAAAAAATAAATCAGTATATATAATTACTATAGATTTTAAGATTAGTAAAACTTTATATCATTGTTATATGGTCATATCAAATAATCAAATCATTTACTGATCAATTTACTGTTGAAATAATGCTATATAAGATTGAATCTAAACCATCACATATAATTTTCTTAATATTGCAAAACTTTTTAACTTTTGGTTATTTTAGCATTATATTGTGTTTAATAATTTTCTGTATCTTTTCTAACCCACCATTAATCTTATGAACAATGAAAATTATCCTAATTAAGTAATTCTTAAATTTAAATCTTTAAATACAATAAATGGAAATTATTTTGAAAATCTAACAATAACTGTGTAAAACTACACTAATATTTATCATTAGAATTAAATTAAACTGTTTTTAACCTATTTTTGAATGGGGGGTCAAAAATATACATTGCCATTTTTAGAATCAGACTGCAGGGCCCAAATTTTAATTAGGTACCCAAGATAGTTTTTTTGTGGATTTTAAAATTTATTTTTTAGTATTGATTCAGTAATTTTTACCACAGCGGAAGCGTCTTTTATTTTAATTGCTTTTTTCTTCCTTTCTTTTCACTGTACACTCTATTATGCCCTTGTTTGGATGTATTAAAAAAAATATTTGTCAATATTAAATACTTTTTTATAAACAATATCGTTTAGCTATAAAATCTGCATTTTTGTGAAGGTGGCAGTCCGGATGGATAATTAAAAAAAATTGTGGACAATTTCTTAATTATAATAATTTTAATGTCTTGTTCCATTGTAAAATTTGGGGGGAAAATATACGGGATTTTTGTTGTTAAAAAATACCAGCATAAATTATATGGTTTCTGGGTAAATACTTTTATACATTTATTTCCCCTTTATTCTTGTTTATAGTCTCTGAATTTCTGGGGGAAAAAAAAGTGTAATAAATAAACAGAAAAATAAAAATAACAAATGTTATTCCTTCCTTAAGTTTTTTTTCTATTATATTAAATTTTTCAATGCAATTAATTTTTTTAAGAAAAAAAAATATTAGCATTGACCGTCGAGTAATGTTTTTTTTTGTATGGAATTAATATAAAGTGAACTAAAAAAATTCTTCTGTAAGCAACAATTTTACCACTAAATAAATAACACTCAGGATGCGATAAAAATTACTTAATCTATAGTAAAAATTAAATTTTAAAATACCCAAAAAAACTAACTTGGGGGCCTAATTAAAATTAAATTGTTGACTTTTCCCCCTCCTACCTTAAGTGCCACTAGAGGCTTCTAGGGGCGTAGCCGCTAGTACTATATAAATTACATTTCACACTTACACAAAAAATTAGTGTTGTGAAGAATCTTCTTGATTTCCTTTTTAACAAACATATTTTTCTAATAAAAGCATCACTACCATGTCTCATTAAAAAAAAATACACAAAAGATATCTTACATTTTCACCTGAATGTTTATTTAAAGATAGACAACATTTAAGTCTCAAAAGGAAGAATGTGAGAACTTTTCATGGAGTTTAGTAGGAAAGGCAAAAATATATAAAAAAAAATTAGATTATAAACAGAAACCTATTTGTTTTATATTAATTTTCTGCAACAACTCAAATGTTTATATGTAATGTACCCAATACACATTTAGTTTCCATAGTGAAATTTTGAAAAGAAATCTGTTTTCACTGTGGGCTTTAATTGAATCAAGACAAAAGTAAGTGCCGAGCCCTGATTCTAGGTAAAACCAAAATATTTCAGCAGGGGCTTTTTGAGAAAATTAGATTTAAAAATTTCAAGTTCCAATTTCCCCTAGGAGTTGCCGCATAATCATGACAAGAAAAGCAAATATTATTTATTTTAAATTTTGAACAACTTTGCTTTTATAAAGTTCTTCATAAAACCACTCCTGAAGGGAGTTAATAAATGGCCATTTTTATCACTTGCTTTGCAAAGGTCACGGAAATTCAGCCTAAAATAAATCATATATAGAGAGGTTTTATGAAAGACTAAGTTGTAGAGTAGACTCTTATTACTTTTATTTTATATCATGTTTTAAGGTTTATATTTTCGTTTAAAATTTACAAAATATGAACCGATTGAGTCATACATTTTGGGTTTGCTTCACAAATGATCTTGGATTTAATTATTAGATTTATGTCTTTAGTCGTTTTTCTTCTCCTTCGCTCCCTCCTTGCGTACATGGCCCTAGGAGCTTACTAGCTTTACAACTAAAAGTAAGATGTTTAAGGAATCTTACCCTTTTGTAAAAGGTTGTAGTAATAGCCATTAAACAAGAAATCAATCACGCCTTCCCAAAAGCTTTAGCAATAGGAGGAATACAGAAACAGGAAAAGAATCGTGAGGGAATAATTATTTTCTGATTGATTAAGTTTTCGGATACCAATAATTTTCTATTTTATGGTTTTACCATTTTTGATTCTTAGATTTAAGTCTTGGGATGGTTTTAGGCTTTCTTTAGCATTCCTTATCCCTTTCTGCAAAGCTCCTAGATACAAGGGGAGCTACCGCTTATAGACCTAAAAATAGACGAATTATGATACTAAAATAAACCTCCTTTCCAGGTTTTTTTATAGTACTTCTCTCAAAGAAAGTTTATTTAACTAGAACTTGAACTAAAATGATTCTTCCCTCGAAATTCTAAAGCTTTTTGTTAGAAATACATGAAGGATTTTATTTATCATACCAACTTTTCAAAATTTAACATGATTTTTGATCATAAATAAGGGGAAAAATAATTATTTTCTATTGTTCTATCTCTGACATTTATCTACTCCTCCTTTTTCAGGAATGGGATGATCTATCCATCTAATAATCAGGGAGGAAGAGGATATTAGACTGTAAATAATACCGGTACCCAAAGATTCATAAACTCTTTTTCTCATTTGTTGGATAACCTTAGGTACTTTTATCAAATCTTAATCTTAACTGCCAGTGTTAAATTTTTTCTACCTATAATCATAGTTTATATAATGAAGGGTGTTTTTGTCTTATAAGAATCAATTTATTGTCCAATGTCTTATCCCTTAAGGTCCCTGCTAATAATGGGCCAATTAAAATGTGTGCTTTGAATATTGGATTCAAATTAGCCTTGTAATAGGTGTTTTTATAAAGCTGTCAATAATATCTTAATTTTTGACAGCAAATATAGTCTATCAAAATAACGCTCATTCAGGGGAAATACATAGAAACAAATTGTTTGATCAAGTTATACAGATAGACAACCTTTAATTACAGCAGATGCGTTCAATAGATACAGAATACAGCCTAAAACCTGTCAGAATCAATAAAAATATCCCCGAAAATTGAAGACATGACATAGCCAGCTATTTTTAAGATCTTATTGGACACAAATACTCAAATGATTTCGTTAGGTGCTACGTTCTAATACAATTTACTATATTGTAAAAATGTTCCATTAATCTTTATTTAAATTTCGTGGTAGATCACACAATAAGTCCATTTGTTCAGTTCTATTATATACAGTAATATATTTTTTTTGTCTGTAGCTTAAGATCTCAATAACAACATGAACCGATTAAGTTCCTCATTTTATGAAAGCTTCATATAAGTCTTGGTATGGTTTAAAGTTATTTAACTTTCAAATTTAAGTATTGGGATGGTTTTACGCTATTGTTTTGCTTTTAACCCTTTAAATACAGAGCATAAAAATGCTAGTGGCGCAACCGCTAGTTATAATAAAATTAAATAATAATAAGCCTCTAGTGTTTTTTGTTTTCCGTCTACTTTTCATGTTATTTAAATGTAAATTTATTATTGTTAATCTTTCTTTTTCTCGCTGGGAGTTTACGACAATTTTTTTTTATAAAATTAAAATAATTAGTAAAGATTTCTAATATTTACGAGAATTATCGAGCATTAAGAAAACGTTAATATTATCTTTATTGAACATATTTAAAAACTATTTATACCCACAAGAATATTAAAATGTCCTGTACATTTTGTTTAGTAATGCTTAAGCCGTGATCAAAAAAACAAGTTAAAAAAATACAAGTAACAAGGCTTTTCTACAATTTTAGAATTTTAACGTAACGTCAATTAATTAATGATGAAATATGATGATGTTCATTATCTTATAAATATTTCTAAATAATCTAATACTTTTAATTAGACTAATTAAGCAAAGTTTGTTTTATTTGGGCGGAAGGGATTTAAATGGCTTGTTCAGTAAGCAACATTTTTTACCTCGTGAATTTTTTATCTGGGGTTATTTGACAACATATTTTTTTTTGTAGTGGGGGTGGGTTGTTTGTTAAATCCTAATTTTTGGTAAGGTAAGTCTAAAAATTTCCTGATTGAAAAAAATCAAGGGTGATTCCAAGGTTTTATTTGGGTGTCTTTTGTGTATAAGGTAGAAACCAATTTTTTTGTGAATACTTGGGTATCAATGACCTATTTTTTTGTCCAGCTTTTACTATAGACATATATCATGAATATCGTGGCTTCTATTACAGCTAGAAACCTAAACATTTTGTGGTAAATCCTTGAGCAATAATAAATATCCGTGAATAGTAAGGTCATGACCGTTTGACCACTCCTTGACCGATTTTCTATTTCCTACCTGTAATTTTGCCATTTTTTATCTAGGCTTTTATTGTGATAAGAAATGGATAAAAATATTAGTTGGCGCTGCCAACCGCTGTTTTACCGTAACCGCCAAAAATGGCAGTTTCCATTATTTGCCGTTTTTCGGCAATGGTCAGAAAAAGTTATTTTTTGTTATGAAAAATAAAAGTTCCACCTATAATTTGGTAATCCTAGCTTTAAAATTGGCTGCTCTACAGCTGTATTAATATTTAAAAGCGGCTTAAGAGTGGTCTGACCGCTATGACTAGAAAAAGTAATTTTCTCTAAAAATGCACATGAACCACCAGAAATTTTTTTATGTAACAGGAGCCGATATAGATTGGGGGGGCTAATTTATAAAGGTGGGAATTGGGCCTGATCTGTAAGGGTTAATTTAGATTATTTTTAGTAGTAAAGCTACTCTATAATTCCAAATGTCCATCTGTCTGTCCATAACTAATGAATTTGGGGAAACGTGATTTTCTCGGCTCCTATTCAAAATAATCAGCTAAAAAATTTTTAGTGAAGATTCCTATGCCAAATGCCCATCCAATCTGTACATTATTTTGTCTATCTGTCTGTTATTTGGGGTGCTAGATTGATTCCTAGATTTTAAAGTTTTCTAATTTTTGCAACTGCTTTTCAAGATAGAGAGCTGAAATCTTCAAGGATTAATTAATTTTACATTCTACATATTTTCACCGAGTATCATTCAGATTTGTGTATTTATTGGGGTGCTAGATAGATTCCTAGATTTTTAGGTTTTTGTAATTTTATCTATTCCTATTCAGGATTGGCGGCTGAAATTTTCAAGGATTCAATATGCTCATATTCTACATATTTTCATTAAGATTTGTCTATTAGTTGCTAAGCTAGATTGATTCCTTGATTTTTAAGCTTTTGTGATTTAAAGGTTGTGTGATTTTAAAAGTTTCGTGATTTCTCTATTTTATTAAGTTTAATGATTTTTGTATGACACTTCTCTATAGTACATTTTTTCCAGATATCCATTCTTACTTTTTGAGCTTTGCTATTTATGGATGTTGTCATCCTTGTTTTATTATAATTTATCTTCCTCCCTGAGATAGTGGTCAGCAAGTCATTTTGCGCATTTTTTTAGAAGAAAATAATTTCATATAAAGATATTTTACATAGTAGGTGTTTTGATAGTTTATCCTGTCATCCTTATTTAAAAGTAACATGATTTGTGTCTGACTGTCTGTGTACATAAAAGGATCTTTGTAACCGCCAAACCAATAGAGTATTCTCTTACAATCTTGCTTTTAATAGGTCATTGGAAGGTCAATAGCTATTTTTTTTGGTTGGAGGGGGGAAGAACCATCATCTTTCCGAGAAAAATTGCCTCTAGAAAAAATGGAGGGTCCTTCAAGAGTCCCACAGGGGTCTCTTGTATCCTGAAAGTAAGGATGTCTCTGTAGATAAAGATCTTGCTGACCGCAGGGAAAATTTTTCTTTTAAAACTTGAAATGTCGAGAATGAGATGCTTAATATAATGCCATTGCCCATATCTGTAATACAGATTTACATGGGATTGTTGCTTAGACTTCATGTTATTGCTAAATACGAATGCATTGATACTTAAATTCATATACTAGTGGCTATGCGCCTTGATGCCTCTAGGGGCACTTGACTTTCACTTTTGTAGAGTTTTGCCCCCCTCCCAAAGATATTTATAAAATTACCAGAGCTGGATCTTTAAATCATTTTAATAGTGCGCCAAATCGGGGTGAGCCAACTTTCCACCAATGAGAGCACAGCATTTTACGAAATGCCGCGCTGTGATTAGCTGAAATTTGGCACACCATTGAAATGATATAAAGATCCAGCTCAGGACATATGATAAGCTTCAATATACAGGAGAACCTTAATGGTTTAGTAATTGTTTGATTGGCGCCCTGATTTAGTAAGCTTCACTTTTTTGGATGTTGTCATAGTTGTGATAAATTCAAATAAATCTCCCAATTCCCTACAAGCACAAATTCGCATCTATATTTGAGAGCTATATTGTTTGGTTTGCTTACTAGGGAAAGAATATACGAGTCAGCGGCCAACCAGACAGGTATGAAAAATTTCAATCATCTTTAATACTATCTTGCTCTTGTAAGAAAGTAAATGGGGGATAGATAATCTGTATGTAAACATAAATATTCTTAGCAGTTGCGTTCACAGAGTTTTGCCAGGGGGGAGACTTTTTTACCTTTACAAACCCTTTGATGTTTTAGGGGGGAGGGTGTATCAGGGAGTGTGAACCTTAGTCAAGGGAGGGCCGGGGGGGTGGACACGTTTGGAGTGTATCCACCCTCCTTAGTTTTGCCATTGGGTTAAAAGGATATCTTTATACCCATTTGACTATTTTAATTAGAAATTCCAGTCTTTATAAGGGTTTTAGACTATGTGTTTGCTACTCCTTCCCCCTTCAATTTAGGTTCCCTTGTTTTAACTTTTTCTTTACTTTCAGGTTTTGTCGCTCTTGTGATGTATCTTGTAAGGTAAGGAAAATGTGCAATCATTTCTAGAACCTTGTAACTTTCATCTATCTAAAACAGAATACCAGATAAATAAAAAAAGTAATAATTTTTTTTTTTTAAATCATTAAGGGTACAGTAAATTCTTCCTATCAAGCATTGTTTGATGATTCCTGGTCCGGTTAGGTGAAAATTAGAGAGAGAAAAGCAACTCTATAATAACCAGAAAGCAAGTATGTCCATTTTTCTAGTGTCAACAATATTAAGGTGCCAAATATATCTGAATAATTGATTGACAGTCAGTATAACTTTGCTGAGAAATTGGATCAACACGGCTACTATTAGAAATAGACTTCAGATTTTTCTTGTCAACATTCCCATTATTACAGATGTTATCTATAATACAAAGTAGCTTGATGTCTGTCTGTCCAACCGTCCCTTAAGATCTCGGTAATCACTGAACTGATTGGATTCTACTCTTCAGGGAATATACCTACTGGTCCTGTGGTGGTTTAAGGCTATTTTCTTAGGAGGTGGGAAATCGCCAAACCACCCCTAAAAAACAAAAAAAATCCCCCCCATTTTTTTTTGAGAATTTTTATTGCGAATTTGCAATTTATTTGCAAAAATTTGCGATTTATTTACATTTTTTCGGCTGGGTAGGTAATATAAGATGTATTATACCTCTTGGCGCAAAGCCCCTAGAGGCTAGGGGCGAAGCTGCTAGTTAAGTATAAAACAACCATGAGAGTCCAACTGCTTTAATACAGCTTTTCAGTCGGTTTTTTTTCCTGATTTCCTAATATCTTTGATGTTTTTGGTCCGATTTTAATAATGTAATGAAAAAGCAAAGCATCTCTATAATCAGTTAGAAAGATGATTGTAAACATATAATTTTTGTCAGCTACTTAGGGACATATTTATTCGAAATTAAACCCAATTTCTTTAATATGGAAAGGGCTTATTACATTTTATTTTTGTCTGATTTGTTGAGCTTGATATTGTCATACTTAAATATTGAAGTTTGTAAGTCTTACAGAAAATATTAAAAAAATATTTATCTGCTAATCTAAAAATTAAATAGATTTTATTGCACATTAAACAATTTTTTTTACAATCAAAAGGCAATAGAGGATGTTTTTTAAAGTCTCCTATCTTCACTTGATGTACAGAAGCTACTAAAAGATTATTTCACACACTCGAGCATCAGAGGTTGGTTGATTTATCGTCCATTGTTCTTTCCATGTATTTAGTTTTACCAGGGCTCGGAATTTATCTGTTTTAATCAAATTGAAAAATGTTTAAATTATGGTGAACAGAATTAAAGAAATCCGTCAATTTGGATTAATTTGATAAATTCCCAACTCTGTTTAGCTTATAGTTAAATTGCTTGCAAGAGGACTACGCACGAATAGGAGCAAGTCTAAAGCATTCTTTTTTATAAATTATGTCCTTAATTTTCCAGTCAGATTAATGTACTTTGAGCTTTTAGGCGTTCTCCTCTTAGAAATATTTTTTTTTTAATTTTCAACTATTTTAGGTTAGGTTAGGTTTTAGGCTAGGCAGGCAAGGGGGCCGAGCGCTGCGGCTAGGCAGGCAAGGATGCCGAGCGCCGCGGCCAGAGTTCATAGTTCTGTCGAGGGGGGAGGGGTATAAAAATTTTCAAAATTGAAAAAAATATTTCTAAAAGGACCGGCTTTTATAGCATTCGATGGCATTTTAGCTGATATTTTTACATATTGATAATTGGACCCTGTGGTTAACACTACGATTGTAAGGTGCTAAAACATCACTTACTCTTGTTTATGTATAGTACCCATTAAAACATATAAATAAGTTTTATAAAGAGCTCAGTGGCCACAGGCCACACTTCAGTTACCTGTAACTTTTAAGCAAATTGACATATACAGCTTTAAATATCAGCTGAATCATTCATTGGATGATCAAATCTGTGACTTATATATGTTCATATAGTAGAAAGCTTGGGCACACAAACTTGTTTAAATAGATGGTTAATGCGCAACTGCTAGGCCCCAGTTTAACATTTTAAAAAGGGGGGGGGGGGGGTTAATGCAAACATCGCGTAATCAGTGAGCAAATGGCACTTACAATTCAAATTTCAATCTGAAATTTTGCATTATTAATCATT
>LS058071.1:0-10346 GCA_900241095.1 Acartia tonsa
AGACGATGTAATTGGCCAAAACCTGGGACAGGTTCACAGTAGTCTTAAAGTGGACTCTGATGGAGTTCCTTATATCACCTACACTCTTGGTTCTGTTTGTCCAGTAAGTTACATATTATTTCATGATTTTTTGCTTTACATACAACAATTAATCAGAGAAGGAGCATAAAGTTTTTTTCAGTTAGGTGATATTAGAGAGTATAGGATAGAATACGGTTAAAAAAGGAAAAAATTGTATTATATCAAATTACCAAGTTTTACAACGTTCATATAATTCTTTAGAATCTAAATATGCAATATACAATACTAAAAATTACTTAAATAGAAGTCCTCGCTTTATAGATTATTCAATATTCATTTAAGGACAAGAAGAGTACCTTGACCCATCTGCAGACCATGATAAAATTTGAGTGTGCACCTGGAGTTTATGATTCTCTACCTGAGTTTATGGAAATTTCCAATTGTCACTACATGTTCATGGTAAGGATTTTCAACATTATTTTCGTCGTACAGCTGGTATTTGTCATAACTGTAATTAACCTTTCAAATTCAAAATGCTGATTTCAGTTAAATTCCACTATTTTTACACCCTTCTATCTATTAGTTAATGGTAATTTTCTTTTTGTAATGAACTTACATGTCTGTTCAACTGTATAACAATTTTTTATTTATTATAGTTTACCAAAAAATACTTTTATTTTTTAACTTCTTTAGTTTTTAACCATGTTACGCTTATTTGCAGTGGAAACATGCAGTAGCCTGTCCTGTGAAGACAGTTACAGGAAACTGTTCAGTGACTAGTCAGGAATCTGGATTCACATTCAACCTGACCTCGCTCAACAGACCAGATGGATGGAGGTGGAATGAAACGGCCCATCATGTTATCAATCACCTTGGTATATTTCTTTGAATTTAAAATCCATTTGTGCTCTAAGTTATTCCTAACGATAACCTCACGTTTGATATTTAAACTGTCTTATTCTAAACCCCGAACTCCCATAATTACAAGTTAACAATTGAAAAATTTCACACACCAAACTGAAGGAAAATGATATGAAACGAATTATGCTATCTCTATTTACAATCTTTAATGCTTTTTTTCTGAATGCAGCCCGCCCTAATCACTCTCAGTCTCTCCATCTTACCAAAAAGTGCCTTTGTGGTTAATTAATCTTTTTTATAGAAATAACGAATTTTTGTTGTATTATACATATTAATGTCACGTGTTCTTCTTTAAGCTTTTCTACTATTTTACATTGAAATATTGGACATAATCTTTCTTGTTTAAGATTTCAATATTTGTGGACCCCTGGCTAGTAGTGGGTGCGGAGCTGGAGTTGGTATCTGTGATAATAACAAACAAAACTTTGGCCTGGCTAACTCAAACCTTACTTTTACTGATGGCAAACTGGAGCTTGTTTATCAAGGTACGAAAATATTTAATTTGAAACAAGAGAACGAAGTATTTAAAAAAGAGGGCGAAAGAAAGATTTGTTTTAGAAGGATTCACCACAGTTTTGGTAGTATAATGCGATATAAGTATAAAGTTTTGCTGCCCATGTTTTCATTTCTCATCTCATAAGTTTTCAGTACATTTAAAACAGTAACAGGATGTCTGTCTGTATGTGTGTTGCTTAAGATCTCGCTAACTGCTGGTCTGTATGTCCAGGGAATATAACTTTTTAGGGAGCGTATATTATCCCTGAAATATTTGAAATATTTAAAATCTAACATTTTAAGGTGGCAAATGTCCTACAAAAGATGAGAAGCCTGCCGAGACCCGAATCCGCTTCAACTGCCCGCCCCGCCGGATGGGATCCTCCGGCAACTACGAGCATGACGGACCCTGGAGGTTTTCATCCAGGCAGACAGAGGATATGTGCACCATGTATATTGATTTCTATACAGATTTAGCTTGTGATCATCAGGTATGCATGGGTTCAAACATTTGTGTAGTCTTAAGCTAAACCTTAATCTAATTAGACGTTGTAGATACGGAAATATCTTTATATTTATTATTTCCATAAGTAAGAGTGATAAAACAATAGAGAAAAAAAGTTGGCAATCGTTGTAGAAAATCTTTTTATATTCATGTTCTTACATAGTTACAGGGTTATAACACCAGAAAATAAGAAAATGGTTAGTTTATTATATGTATTGCTTTTCACTGAGCATATTTAAAATAAAGCCTTAAAAATCGCATTATATAAAAATAATTTTTTACTAGTCAAAACTAGTTTTCTTGAGTTGACATATTCTTATATTTTCATTCTACAATGTTTTCTTCTTTTTGCATTGAAGCTTATTATTAGGTATATTACCTAAATTTTGTAGGTATTTTGTGATGTTACAATGGATAATGTTGTTTACCCTCTGACAAAATTAAGAAGACATGATATTAACTATAAGGTAATATTAATATTTCATTATTTGGTTAAATGATTTCAATTTATAAAGCTCAAGTTTTCTGACTGATATTAAATATTGTGGTCGTCAGTAGGATTTTTAATGAAATTAAATTATCTTGATCATAGTTAATAAAAAAAAACTTAATTACAAATCACTCAAAATTTTAAAAACCGGGTATAGTCCCTTTCGTCGTATTTTCACAGAAGCATTTTATAGGTTATTTAGGTTAAGTTAGGTTAGGTGATTGCCCCACAGGGTTAGATCCCCCGCAGGGGCTAGAAATAGGGGAAAAGCTACTGCGAAAATACGACGAAACGTCCTTAAAGAGGCGTTGCCACTAAAGGGACTAAAACCCAAAAAAAACCTAAAGAAACCATTTTAAATACCAGTTAAAAATTGAGAATTTGGAGAGAAAAAAGTATGTTTTTAGATGTTTGATGCCAATGGAAGCCATGACTTTGTGTTGAATATTTGTGGTCCGTTGGTACCCACTGATGTTCCCTCCTCAGGCTGTAACCCACAGGGAGCTTGCGGTCATATTAATGATAGATACATAGGTTTGCATATTTTTATATTCTATTATTTTTAAGAAATTGAGATTAAAGGAATCCTTAGACTCACTTAAATAGCTGAAACTCTTTCTCTGATACATTGTACACTAAAATTATCTATGTTTTTATGCCTTTTTTAGAAAAAGGCATCTAGTTTTCACTTCTTACACCAATTTTATTTTGTTTTAAATGGATAATTTTTAAGGATTGGGAAAGGTACAAAATCCACCAAGTGTATCAAACGGTCAGCTGATTATCAAATACACAGAGGGGGATTATTGCGAAAATAATAATGGAACTTGGAGCTCTACTGTTTTCTTCACTTGTGATCCTGCCATCAACAAAAATTCAAGGTAGATTTAATATTATTAAAAGAAATCCAATCAAAATTGTTTTAGTACGATTGAAGATAAGAAGATTCTATGAATTTGATAAACCTTTTTTTATACCTAAGTTTTATCGATATTGATAAATAAATCTATAGAATAGACAAAAAAATGAGCGTTTTTTTTTAAGATTTGGAACCCCCAAATTTCTTGGAATTGATGAGAAAAAATGTGAGGCTAAATTCCAGATGAACTCTATGCTTGCCTGCAGAAATATTACACAGTAAGTCATCAATTTTGATTATCTTTATTTGTAACACCTTTCATTTAGGTAAATTAGATGGGAAAATTGGAATCATTTCAAAGTTAGTTAGTCATCATAGACCTGAAAAGTTTGAGAAACTTGATTATAAGTATATAGACAGTTGTCTTCTAAAAGCTTACCCGGTCAACTTTGATTTTTTACATTGATAAAGAATTGCTCCCAACTACAAAGGTAGGTAGGCACTATTATTTGTAAATATAAGAATATCAAAAGGGAAAAAAATACTTTTGGTCGAGTTATTTCAACCGAGAAAGAGTCCTTACACAGTATTAAAACCAAGTAAAATAATTTAAACCTTGTTTATGTTTACAAAGAATAAAGAGATAGACTTATGTAATATGTTATTGTGTAGCTGCATAACAGCACTAATTTTTTAGGTTTACTAAGATCAAGGAGCCAGACTCGTGTAAACTGTATCACAGTGGTAAAAACAAGTACATTGATCTTACACCACTCACAAGAGAAGAAAACTATAAGATATATCCACTTCCGGATCACCCTGAAGTGAGTTTCATTTTATTCATTATTCCATTAATTTCTACACAATACATATTAAACTTTTATATTTTCTCAGAAAAAGATTCGTATTTCTTTTAAGTATGTATGTAATATTTTAGATGAAAAGTATATTTTACATTTATACTTTACTCTCAAGATCAAAAGAAATTAATCTTTTTTTATAATACTTAGTGAAAGATAAATGATTTTTTAAAGGAATATTATGAGATGCAACCATGTGGTCGCCTGGTCTCCAGCTGCAATAGCTCCATCTGTAGAGTTATCCCAGGTATTTATTTTTTTTTGCAACATTTTTTCATGAAATAATCTGGTATGGCAATTTTAATAGATTCCGTTTTGGATTAATCGTCAGCGATCTAAAGGGATAAGACAAAGGCCGATAAATTAAGTGGTCGAAACGTTTGAACACCTAACTTAATGAACCAACCAATCAAAAATCACTTAAGTCCCAAAAGTTGTTAAGCTATCGGACAAGAAAACATTACTATAAAACTTAAGACACTGGTGTACTAAACAGCCAATTGTTGATTAAAATCTCTTATTTTTCAGGTACACCAGCAGACAGTCTTGGTAACATGAACGATGTCAAGTATTATCCAGATACAGATGAGCTCAGGGTTAGATACCTGGATGGATTTGAATGTAGCAGTTATACCAGACATAATAGATTCATTACTAAGATATTTTACAGGTAATTCTCGCGTATTTTTGTTACAACTTTAAGATTTTTATTTTCATTACATTATCCATAAACATTAAACAACAATCACCTAGCCGTTTCAGCTATTTAATTTTCTTATGTTTAGCTGTGATCCAAGCGTAGACGGGCCTGGAGAGCCAACCATGATTCAGGGTGGGGACCTGGATTGTTTCCTTCTTGTAGACTGGAAATCCAGGGCCCTTTGTGATCCCTACGAAATAGAACAGTATGAAAAGTTTAAAACAACAACTGAAAGAAATCCTGACACAATTCCTATTGACCATAATGATGATGATTTTGTGATACATCCGGGTGATAATACTGATATTATAAATAATGATGAGAAAACTAACAAGGAAGAGGCCAGTGACAGTAGCGGAGCTAGTTCTAGTTGGGGATATGTTATTGCAGTTGTGCTGCTCATGTGCCTTGGTGTTTATGTGTACAAGTCAGAAAAGGCGAAAGATAATTTGTCAAGAATTATTACTGAAGTTAGAGCAAGGTAATTTTTTAATGATTTACCACTTTAGTTACTATGTACCGAAGTTGTTTAGATATGCAGAAATATACTCAACTTATCTTCTAGTTCCAGAAAGTACCACGTTAACTATGCTCATTAAGTTAGAATATATAACGGGTTTATCAAGACCTCAATTTGGCCAAAAAAACATACATTTAAAAGTTGTAAATATTTAAAAAGAGTAGGTACGTTTTAATCTTTATTTTGAAAACTACACTGATGAAAAACAAAGTTTATTCAAATATTGTTTACAATAATACAGCTCCTTGTTGGAACAGCAAGAAGTAATATTTTTTTCGCTATTGCCCTTCATGGAACTATCTCTATCACTAGGATTATTTTTGCACGGAAGGTTTTAATATTCATTTATTTAGAATGCCTGTATTCCTTGGTGGCCGGGCCCACAGAGACTCCACCTTCCTCATCTCAGGATACAACGCCCCTGGCTCAGGATTTCATCCAGACGAAGACGACATTTATTCATAAGAAGATTTTTCACAAAAATGATTTGAAGAATTTGACTACCTATCCAAAAAAAGAAAATAACATTTGTCCACAATAATTGTAAAAATAAATTCTTAGGCTAACAACTAAACTCCTCAAATCTGCAACATTGACAGGCCTTTTTATTGAAAGTGTTATTGTAGCCAAATAAGAACTAATTTCCAAGGCCATTAAGTTTGACATTGTTGCAAGCAACATTAAAAATATTATGATTAATGCCATGAAAGACAAAGACTTATATACTTGATTATAGAATCCTAGTAGATAACTATGCAATTAAGATACACTTAAAATGGAGATGCTTTTCTACATTTTTGACAATTTTGTAAACTTTAACAATATTCACTGATTTCTTGCTACACATTGTATCTTGCATGCAAACATTTTTAGTAGATTTTTTCTTATTAAGAATATTTAAATTCAATTAAGAAGCTATTGATCAGAAATTAGAAACTACATTCTACACCCATAGACAAGAAGATATTTAGAAATTAATATTGCGGGTGTCTAAAAACTTGTCAGAATTATGAATATTCAGTTTATTTGTGTTATTAAAAAGATTTCTCATTATCAAATTATAAATCATATTTGAAATATTATATAATTAAACAAAGTATTTTATGGAGGATAAAAATATTACTCTGTAATAGTAAAAATTAAACCCCAAAAAAATATGATTAAACAAAACACTAATTAGCCAAAGATAAAAGAGCTAATTTTTCAGGGTTGATTATAACTTTTCTAGAAAGATTGTATATTTATTTAAGACATTTTTATATTATGAAATTTCCTTATTTTAAGGCCTTTTTTTCTTAATTTCTCTTTATTAAAATGATAAAAAGTGATTTAACTAGATATAAGTGGCATTTGACTTTTGTGAAACTATTAATGATTATAACTTGATTTTAAACAAATAAAATTCTATATTTTTTTTATAGCAAAGCCAGGGCCATAATTATACACACACATATTGTACTTATTTTAAATTATGAAAATATTTATATTTTTTCTTCACAAATATTTATGTTTATTAAAATATTATGAAATTTTCCTCCATAAAGCTTTTTCAATTTAAGACTATAGGTTGGACTTAATTATCATTACTTTGCCATTGATTTTATAATACATTTTTGTTAAAATTAAGAGAATATTTTAAAATGGAGATGAGGCATTCCTCATCAGCTTTCACAAAATTGTAAACAAATTGTACTTAAAATTGAGAAGATACAAAACCTTTTGCAAATTGCGGACTTTTTTTTGGTAAATGATAAATTACCATATAATAATAAATAAATTTTGGTTCTATCCCAAAGAGAATTATGCACGAACGAGAGTAACTGATTTTAAACACATCTTGAAGTCCCCTCTAGATTATATGCATTATAATCGGTGGCTTGCATTAGGATTCAAAAGAGGGGTGTGAAGTCTTGTGGGGGTGAAAAATTGTGAAAGTAGGCATATACAAATTTCTTATTTTAGAAGGGGGTGGGGGTGTTAACACCACTCACCGCACGCTCATGAATAATCAAGATGATCAGAAATGACTTCTTCTCCCAAAATCTATAAAGCTGTTAGTATTTAGTTTTAAAATATATTTAGTATTCCATTCATTCCAGTGATTTACATTCTAATTTTTAATACTTTCTGTCTACGCTCTTACAATCATAAGATTAAGCAAATGTTAGATTACTATCTTCTCCATTAATATTTACACAGACAGAATTTTGCACTTTTCAAATTTCTTAAAGAGGAAAAAAGAAAAAATTCGTTTTGATTTCTAAATGTGCTTGATTGTCCGTTTGTATGTGTTTTGTAGATTTTTTACACTTTTAATACAAATGTTAAAATTGTGAACTATGTAACACAATGTCAAAACTTAAAAAAAACAGCACAGTAAAAACACTTTAAAAATGAAATGGAAAAAGTAATATTATCTCAGAAATTCAAGTTTGGGTTGTATTCTGTACAATTTTACACAAAAATAATTAGTTTTCTCATATTGATTTATTGTAATCAGATATAATGTATTTTAAAATATGATTATAGAGACTTAGATTGTGAAGCACTTATTTCATTGTAATTTATGTACTGTTTGTACTGTATGTACTGTACATTCTGTGATATACAGATAGTTTAAATAGTTTTAGTTAAATATTTATTTTTTAGATTTATTTGATCATTTATTTTGTAGCTCACTTTACATTTATATTTTTAGTATAGAATACAAAAACAGTTTGAAAAATATTTAACGCTATTTAAAATGCTTTTGTTTTTGATTTAATTATGATTTTCAACAATCCATTTGATAGTAGGTAACTATTTATTGATATTTATGAAATTATTATAATTTTGTTTCTGATTAATCTAAAACTATATAAACTATTTATCTTTAACTTATTATCATATCCTTGTATTTAGTGTAAACAAAATATAAAAATTAGTTATTTAAACTTTTGTAATATATATTCTAACTATTACATTCAGTTAAAGTCCAGTTTGTTTGTCAACTTTAATGTGGATTTTTATATAAAAATGATTATTATTATCCAAATATTATATTATAGTGTAACAAAATAGTATTTTGCATTTCATTGTTTTCTCATTAGACGTGATTTCAGATAATGAAAATATAAAGAATAATGTTATCAAATCAAATTGTACTGAGTTCTGCGCGGCCTTATGTACGGCTAAAGTTAACACACTGTACTGGCAGTAATAAACAGCTGATTTGCTCTGCTGTTTACTTAGGAAATAATCAAATTCACACGTCTTCTAAATTATATGAAAAGAAACAGACGCAGAAAACTTTTCTTGACAGATTAAAACAGTTCCAGGATAAAGTTGTACCAGAAGAAGATTATGATAAAAGACCCTCAGATCTTGAAATTAAACGCAAGGAAAAATTAGCAATCTTGACTTGATATGACAAGTTTATTCGATTTGATATTGTTATGTGTCATGATAATCCGAATTTATATTTAACCATTTTCCTGTGTCAAACTGATACTTAATCCCAGAGCATAAGTCCGTACGTCCATTTAAAATATGGTGATTTGAACGTTGATTTCTAGGACGACAAGGTACAATATTATATGCAAAGCATCGCTGTAATCAAGTTCTGAAGAATGTCATTAACAGTATATATTGTATTTACCCAATTTTGCATCATGAATGTATACAATTTTGTTTAGACTTAAAAATTAATATTATGCTTATCACACTCCTACAAGCGTTTATGTTCGTTTGTTATACCGTGTAATTTTAAATCACTTTTATGGATGTTGTCACCTTTTTTTTTAATAAACATGTCATTTAGTAAATATGTAAATTACCTATAAAATATAAGAATTCTGCAGAAAATGGTTTCTTTTTATATATCTAGTAAAAAATTTATATATTCAATCAAACCAAGATGCTAATTTATTTTGGAAACTATAGGACCTACCCCCAAATCAACCAACATTAAAAGAAAGAATTAAAAGAGATGAATGGCACATGTTTTTCCAAGAGGATGAAAAGCATGGATATTATACAAAGTATGTGTTTTGGTTAGATTTACAAAAATTAGAATTTTTAATGTAACACGTAACTTGTATCGCATACGCTGGTCGTTTGGGTAGGTAATGGCCAGATGGGTTCAAATCTCAGCCAAAATTGCGTCATAACTATAGGAGTTTAAATTTGTACCTACTGCTACTACATCCGATGGGCTACTTTAGAGTAGGGGGAGTGGCTTGGTCTAAATTATAGACAAAGATCGTGCAACCAAGGACAGCAGTTTCGCTGTATTAGGTAATTGACGAGATAGGTATGTACAAATGTTTAAAAATAAATTTTTTCACTAGTGCGTTTATACAATGTTAATACATAATTATTTTTAAATAGGCAACCATTAACTCTGGTGGAACACATGGCAAAAGACCTGCAGAACCCAAAGCAGGCCCTGGTTGCAAGCTTTAAAACGCTTAAAACCGAAGTGTCTAAATTCGCAGAAGAACAAAAAAGGCATAGATAATAGATTTTTTACACCTATCATATTTAGAAATTTAATTTTCCTCTAAATTGTGGGACGATTGGGTAATGGTATACGTACAGTGTCTTTCCGTTAATGTATTTTTTTGATTGGCAATAACTTCCAAATGGGAAATGGTATAAATCGCCTTGCAGCTTGTAATACCAGCAACTTTATCTTGTGTGCTTCTCACATGATTTTAAAGACAGTTAGATCAAACCTTTTAGTCTGTTATGAACCAAGTGAGAGGCCATGTAAATAATCACCCCGCTTTTTTGATACCCATCTTTAGTATGTCTTCGCAGAAGACCAATAAACTTACGTCTTAAGTAAGGTACAAAACTAAACAGTCAAATGAATTTTAATCTAAAGTTATCTATGATTGAAGGGGAGAATATAGCATTAAAGAAAATATATATAAAGCTTGTGTTATTGATGGACAACGTAATAAGGAATGGGGATTTCAGTCGGTAAGATTTT
>LS058072.1:0-10345 GCA_900241095.1 Acartia tonsa
CCCCCCCCCCCCCCCCCCCCCCCCCCCCCCCCCCCCCCCCCCCCCCCCCCCCCCCCCCCCCCCCCCCGGCCCCGGCGCGGCCCCGCCCCCGTAACCCATAAACGGATGAAAAGAAGGGGACGGCCATATATCTGGTTTGGCCGGATATCCGGCCATTTTCAATATCCGACGGATGTTTTTGCTAATAAAATATCCAGCCAACGCCAGATATCCTGACGGGTACCGGTTATCCGGTATCCCGCCCAACCCTACTAGACAGGTAAACCAAATTTCATTATTGAGGCGGATGTTGATACCTATCTTAACCCCTCCCCCCCCCCTTGCTCAGTTCTAATTCGTAATAATTTTGGCTAAAAATAATCAAACTTCACCAAATGTGCAAAATTATTAAAGGTGAACACTAATAAGATATTTTATTACTTTAAAAACAAATTTACTTTTCACTTGTTAATGTTTTACTAATCGCCTTGTTTTAATATTTTTACTCTTACACGGGTACAGGGAAATGCCAATGAAAGATTATTACTAAAATTTATAATATTCCTAAAAATAAAGACATAAATTTTAATCTGGGCCTAACACGTCTCCAAAAGTTCTATATGTATTTGTGATAAAAAAAATCTTAGAATTATACAATAACAGACAATTTTCATTGTCAATCTGTCTTTATGTCAGTAATGATAGGTAGGTCTGATTTTTATTATCAATCTTTCCACATAAAATTATTTGCAATACAAAATTGCGGGGCTACCCTAACAAGGGCGCACCCAAAGCAAAAAACAGGGACATGACGAGCAAAATATAGATACAGGAATAAACATTATTATTCCCCGAACATATTTTTATCTTGTGTGATTATTTTAAGTAGCGCAGGCTACTCTATAACTACAGAAAGTCCATCCGTCCGTCCGAGTATGTTAACAAAAGTTAGATTTTCTCAGAGTCTATGAAATACATAATTCTATTAATAGGACATGTTTTGTTCATTTTATAAAATTGGCAGCCAGACCGTTTCTTGGCTGCTTATGAAATCAACCAGCTTCTCCCCAAATCGGACATAATCTAAGCAAAGCAGGTAAGTAAAGTAAAAAAAATAATTTCAGCCGATATTCCCAATTTCCCTTGAAACCAAGTAAGATATAGTAAAAGTATTATTTTTCCGGTGACATATCTCCTCCTAATTTTAGGGTTTACAGCATAATATTTCACAAGTGTCACAAATTATAGTTTTATTATCAAAATTTAAAGGTATCACAGTAGAGGTTTCGCACTAATTATCCTCATTGCCTACTGTAATTGTAATGTTAGATGGCTTTAGATTTTGCCTTGAATAACACAATAATTAAAGTTTTTCGATTAATGACAATAACAGCAAAAGTGAGGCTAAAGCGAAGACAATATGGCTAATAGTATTACTGTTAAAAATATCAATAAGAGTGTATATTAGAATAGCTTTGTACTCAATAAAATCTAATGTCTTTAAAAAAGATAAGTTATTTTCTAATATAGCTTCTAAACTGATTAATATCCGCTGGATTAGAACCGGTTGTCAGCCCCACTGAAAAATCAAGTATTGTATTGTATTATATCCAGTTTTCTATGAAGATAAAAATGTTCAATCATAATTTTAAAACCTTGGGCATCTCGGGTCTAACAAAACTGGTTTTAATATTATGATTGTACCTTTTTATATCCATGGAAAGCTGTTTATGATCGATGTGATGAATAACTATTACTAAATTGGCCAAATTTGGAAATAATTTTAAACAAAATATTTAAATATGGGGCTTTTTCTCTTCGTTTTAAACTATATCATTTTAATTTGAAGTTACGGAAAAAACTCAAATATAATATAATTGAAAAAGATATTCTCAGAATTTAGAAATATAATTCAAAATTAGTTTAAACGTTTCAACTTCCATAATAAAAAATTCTTTCAAAAATCTCTATCAAAGCCTTATTATGTGTGACCGATGATTAAAAACCAGATTTTGTTTTATTGTTTCAAGGCCGCTATCATTTCTTTTATTATTGATGTTCTTTTTCTAGATTGTAAAATCTTGAGACACAGCCGTTTCGAAGCTTTTTAGACTTTTTACCAGCAGTGGCAGTCGCATCAACATTCTCTAAATACAAACCTAATCCTAAAATCTCCAGTTGCAGGACAGTCACAGAATAAGGGGCTGACAGCCTAGCCATGTTTATTGTTTAAAGTACAAAATTTGCCTAAATTGCCTAGAATTTTTAACAAATAAGATTAAAGTCTAAAACACAGAAATTGTATTAGCCCAATTTAAATTTGTGCTTCTTTTATAATGTCAAAATTTCAATAAAGAGTTAGCAAATACAGTATTGTATTATATGCAGAGATATATTAATGTAATATGATTGCTTCCTCAAATATAAATCCCCGGCCCCTCTTATTTTAAAAATTAATTGTTGTTGTTTTTTTATATACCTAACCTTTAGCTTTGTGTGATCACCCTTATTTTAAATTTATTTTAAAATAAGCGAGAGGTTCTTTGGCTCTTTTAGGAAAACTTTATTTTTTTCTCAATAAAAACCTTGATTTTAAATTTAAATAAATGTTCTGCTGTTTTATACACAAAAAAATACACGAAAACTAATTCAAATATTTGAGGCAACATAAACAAAAACTCTAAAGAATAATAGTCCGTAAAGGAATTCTAGGGGGAAAAAAGCCAATTTGTAACTGATGAAAGTCAGATAATTTTGCTGCGTTGTACACTCTTCAGTAACGAGGATTTTTAACGTTTAGTGTCTGTCTGAATGTCATGCCAGTTAAGTCCAATTCAGTCTTAGGTATTAAAAACAGTAGATGTAAAATAACAAAGATATGTAAAATAGATGAGCATGCATTCCAAATATGACATTTTCTGGATAGTTTATTGAATTTCAGAGAATAAAGCTTTGCTAATGTACATTTTATTTTCTAAAAATTATTAGATTTAATCATAAGTAACCAAATAAAAACAAGTGTCATTGTCCGCTAAAAAATCCCTCTTGAGTTGGGCGTATTTATGTGTTTGATTGAGAATCTAGTATAATGCATCTATTGGCTGAACTAACAAAAATATGTTATTCACAAAATTTCATAATATATTTAATTGAATATTTGTCAATACTCAAATACACTTATATTTGTCAATAAGTAAAATGTTTATTTAATTTGGTGTTAAATTAAAAACTTCAATAACACATATTATTCACTATATTTATGCAATTTTTCGTTTCGTATGAAAAAAAAATATTTATGGGTTTAAATAACTCAGCTATTATGCATATAGTCGACCGGTTTTGCATCCTTTTGCAAAAAAAACTCAATAAAAACTTGCTTATTTTAAAAAATAAACGGATAAGTAATAAAAGAAGTGTTTAAAATTTATTATGTATTTATTGCGCTACTTTTTGCACAAAATTTTACATGTTTTTGTTGAAAACTTTTCCATTCATGAAAATTAACTTGTACTGACAGTAAATAGGCATAGAATATCGATTATGTTTTGTTATACTAGATACTGGCGACGAAAAAAGAGACGATTTTTTTCGACGATTTAATTTTTAGAAAGCTTACTTTATTAAAAGAATTGCATAACTAACTTAATATATGTTTTGTCATATGCTTTACATTATACGAGGGAACATTTTTTACACGAATTAATCTACCCAGGAAAAGCTTAATCCTAAAATGTGCAGCAATTTATAGCTGACTCATAATACGAACAAAATAAAAAAATATGCCATTACGTAAAAGAATGTGTACACAACTTTAACCAATAAGATATCATGTATGTTCCTTTAGTATTCTCCTATTGGTAGAATCAGATAATATGTCTCTTGAGTAACCCTATTTGACAGTATACCAAGGACAATTATGACCATAAGTTGCGCGTCAAAATTCTAATCATTTTGATTCAGTAATCAATGGAATCAAACGAATAATCTAGTTACATACTTCTAAACTTTGTCCAATCCTTAAATAAAAGTAACAGGATGTTTATCACTGTGTGTGTGTGTGTGTAGTTAAAGATCATGCTAATTGCAGAACCGATAATATTCTCCTTTACAGCTTCCTAATAGGTAAAGAGAAGGTTTATAACTATTTCGGTGGAGGGTAACACCTACCTCACAAGAGAAATCAACCCTAGAAAAATTACACACCTCCCCTTTCTTAACTCTAGTGCCCCAATATGCATCTAGGGCGCAGCAGTTAGTTTTGAAAAAAAAATTTATATTACAAATGGATATTTTGCCATTCATAAGAACATAAGAGTTATAGTTATAGAATTTTAAAAATAAATTGAAGATGACAAAAAATATCAACTCCAATAATAGTTGTTAGATAGAACATAATTTTAGGTATAACCGTTGTGCATTTTAAAAAGTGATGCTACTCTACTCATTTTTGTCTGTTGGTATTAAGTATACTTTTAAAATATTGTTTTATTTGTAAAACAAGGAGTACTATTATTCATCTAATCTTAGATAAAACCATGGAATATTCTTACCTCTTATCTATAATATATCTAACTTTTAATCTAATAGTGTGATACACTTATAAAAATTTAATCAAGATACAATAAATTAATAAAAAGAAGTTCTTTTTATTTTTGAACACAGGTTTAGTGTATTGCGAAAATGTACTTAGATTATGTTTATACTTTCAAATGTATGCTTAAGTGCCATCAAAATACTTGTCAAAATGTATAATACTCAAAAATAATGTACTACTTTATAAAGTGTTGGAAAATATATTCCTAAAAGGAAAATTTGTACATTGAAAGCGCAGCAATAGAAGCAAAAAAACAATAACATATTAACAATAAAGAAATGAATGTGAAAGTCTATGAAAATGTTATTTTTTATTCAACAAATGGTTGAAATAAATTATGGCAGACCCTCTGATGGATGAAAATACGATCTGTCAAATAACATCCTATGAATGCAAAGTAGTTTCGCTTAAAAATTATAAAGACTGACTAACAACAACGTTCAAATAATAACAGTTAGAAACCTAAAATATAAAGTCTTAATAGAATCAAATAAATTTTTAAAAAAAGTATATCTCACAATTTATTCCAAGTCGGCATAAGGTATGTATGTAAATTGCCAGTAGGTTGACAAAAATAAGATTTCTATTAAACTAAGAATATAATATCAACTGATTTCTGGGTATAATTTTGTGATCATGATTGATATATTGATTCCCATTTTAATTACAGTAATTGTATGTGATTATACTATTGTTGTTTTCTATTTCTTGTATTTGTGCATACGGTTTAAAAGTATTTTAGTAAAAGTAAGAGTTTTAAAGCTTAAAATAGTAGTAGAACGGTAATATTCACTAAATATGTGTATTTCTCATTGAAAAGAACTATGCGCAAATTTTTTTTTTAAGTTAACTGTTTTTAACTTAAAACTCACAACCTTTACGTATTTTTAGCGCAACCCACTCCTCCCTTTTTCTTATTGCCAATAGCAAATAAACGATCTTATACCAATATTGCTTTAACAATAAATTGGACCATCATTCTTTTTAAAAAGAAACAATAAAGAGCACATGTTGATAACAATTACAATGACTTGTGAAAACTGTATAATTATATGTGTACGTTTATTTGTAGGTTTAATTCAATAAAGAATTGCATGCATCTGTCATCCGACCCCAACCAAAATAATTTTGAGAAAAAAAAAATCGTTTTTCACTAGTTTGAATTATGCATATCAGATTAGATATTCCTATCGGTCGTGACTTGACAGTCATAAGGACGTACTAACATTCCCATGCCGCGCAATTAAACATGATAATTTGTGTATCTTCGACTTTAACACAGCGTTTGATTCAATTTATAAGAATGTTTATTAGCGTTGATCACAAGAAATTAGACAAAACAATTATTATGATAAACAAAATAACCTTTTCTGTAGATTTATATTATTGGGAAAGTTTTGACAACCCATGTTAACCCAATCAAGATTTGATATAGTTTCCAAAGTACATATTTATATAACCAAAGCTGAAAGGTGGAAAGGTGGATATTCCAAATTGTCTTTTATGACCGCAATTATAAACCAAAATTGCAATACGATATAATCTTTGCATTGGTTTCCGTTATATTGCTTTACAACCAAACAAACTTGTAATACATACAAAGAGTGATAGGACTATGTGAGATAATTTGGAAGGGTACAGGAAAGAAACCGTAAAGGTTTGAATGGTTTAGATACGTGGGTTCTCTAGAAGAATCCTCATTCCTCAACCCTCTACCTCACTATTATTTATAAACGTAGGTGAAATCATGGCAGTTTTATGTTTTTCTGCAGTCGTTTTGGTGCTTTTACTCAATCATAATTCTAGATCAATTAAATCCCTCCCCCCCCCTAAAAAAAAAAAATATTTTTCCAGGGGGGTTAACTCTGTCATACCTTTAACCTGCGGGATACTACCTCTTCTGTAGATTACAATTAGTGGTTGAAATGTCTGGACTCTCAACTTCTTTAACCAACCAATCAAAATTTGATAAATTCACCAAAGTAAGCCAACGGATTAGAAAGCGTTATGATAAAACTTTGGGTACTAGTGTAATAAACAGCCCAATGTCCCCTCCCTTATAATAAAACTAACTACTCATTTACGATATATTAAAGATTTAAACACTTTTCTACATTTTAATGACTGAGAAAGCCGAATATATCCTAGCATACTGTTTCAAATATTCAAATTGTAATCCTTTTTTTTATATCAATTAAGGTATATATATATTCAAAGTCGACGTCAGCTTTACGCACTTTTCCTTCATAATTTTGGCAAATTGTTACTTTTTCGAAATTTGTCGTTACTGATTTCCAAGAATATTTAAAACAAGGATTATAACATCTAAAAGTAGCAAAGCACGAAAATATCAAAAAAGGAAGTACGGACAAAATAATTTACAGAGCAAATGTTTAGTGTTCATAAATTATTGGAAAAAAATACGAAAACTTTCAAATGTTTTAATATTTTATTTGTAGCTTGACTTACTGACCGATGGTCTAATTATATATTATCAGTACTGGTAAGCTTAACAAAAAAAATCAGCTCTCTATTTTGAATATCGGTTGGGAAAACCAAGTTTATAATATACAGACGGACGGACATTTAGAATTATAAAGTAGCTTCTCTACTAAAAAGATACAAATCCAGGAATAGGTTACTGAAAAATAAATTAATATTTCAATCTTATATAATATAAGTATACTGTTTTAAGACATGAAATATTTTTTTTATATAGAGCTTGTCCTTGCCTGCATCTCTTAAATTTTTCAATGTCAGCACGTTCATCAATCCTTTAATTTAAGATGTAATTATTGATGTAAAAATCCACGAAAAAATATGAAACAAAATCATACAACACCCCGTTCAGCCAACTTTTAAAAGAGATAGGTTTTGAATTTAAAATAAATCAATAAATTAAGTACATAAATGTGGTTTCCCAAAATATTGATAAAAATCAAGGGGTTTTAAGGTGTCTCTGTTTAAGATTAAGGGAAAATTGTTTTTTTTTCTCGACTTTTTCTCAAAAATTGTAAATGTGATAGTGTTAAAACTTAAAGGCGAAATCAGCACTTTTCAGATTAAGTTATGAGTTTATAATTAGATTTGTCTACAAGTAGAGTACGCAACATTTTTGAGGGTAGGATTTCTTTCAAGTCTTAAAAAACTGGTGTATTATTTATTTTTGAAAATTCATGTATTGACTAAGGTTTCGTGATTTTATTCAATCATGATAATAAATGTCATTGTTTACTATATTAGTTTGATTCATGCATTTAAAAAATCACCAAAGTTCTGCAAGCATTAAAGTTTTACCTTTATTAATGATAATAACCCTGAAAAGATTTTGATATATTTGTTAAGAATTATTGAACTTCATATTGAAAAAAGTTCCCAAAAATATATAACCCTCAAAAGATTACAGGGGATTGTAAATACAACATATATATGATGGTATAAAACACTAAGTTACAAAAATGATAAACCTTGGAAACTTGTTAAAATGTTAAAATCCAAAAATAGATATTTAAAATATATTGTTTTGAAATATGAAGAAAGTCGATTATTAATAATTTACACCAGACAGATTCTTAGTTTTTTAAAAACTACAATATAACAGTGAATTTAGGGTACTACAAGGACTTTTACTTTGTTGTGATAGTTTTAAAATAGAAAGACTTAAGAACCGAGCTTTGGTTTCAGTGTTATCAAATTTTAGCAGTTTTATTATAACATTAAAAAAAATATTCAATATTATTGTTAAAAGCGAAGCTTTTCAATAATTAGGGCTGGTCCTAACGTTTATACACTGTGAGTATTTCTGTAACGAATTGCTCTTTAATTAGTAACTTAATGTTTTTAAAATCTTAAAACCATTTTAGCCATGTAATGCTTGTACACTTAAAGTTTTGCTGTAGTGAATCAATACTTTTCTTATATTTTTATCATACACTTTAATTTCATGTCTTCAAATTTATAAATAAATTAATAGTTTTCAAATAAAAGGGTGGCTCTATAAAAAATTTTACTCCATATAATACAAGCGGCTTCGCCCCTTGCCTAAAGGGGCTTTTCCCCAAGAGGTAAATCAAAAACAAATTAAGTATTTCTGGTGCTGCCATTTATTTTAAAATAACTGCCTCAAAAAATGGTGCGGGGATTTTTTTGTTTTTTTGAGAGGGGGGGGGGTTGTGGGTGTCCACCCCCTATAACCACCACAGGAACAGTAGGTATATTCCCTGAAGAGTAGAATCCGATAGGTTTAGTGTTTACCGAGATCTTAAGGGACGGACGGACAGACATCATTACACTTTGTATTATAGATATTTAGCAGATGTACTAGAAAGCAGTTTGTTATAGAGTTTTGTTAAATAGAAAAAAAATAAGAAAACAGAATAAAATATCAGAAAATCAATTTTTGGATGAAATTACTTTCCTCTATTAACAATTAAATGATTCTGGGGGACGAAGCCGCTTGTATTCAATATACTTATCGCCAAACTTTTTTGATTGAAAGTTTGTAGACTAAATTATATTTACATTTTCAATAAAAGTTTGAAACAGTGTATTTAACCTTAATTCATCAATGAATAAATATTTAACCTAGAAATAAGAATAGAAAACAAAAATGAAAATATCTAAAATTAGTGAAATCTCACTTCACAGGGAAGACATACAGACACGAGCAGTTATAGAGTATATGTTCTGGCATGTAAAGTAATGTTTGTTTTCCAAGTAATCTTAAACAGCAGTCGTAAAAATCGTTCCCCATTTAGTGCATTAAAATATTAAGGCTTCTATATCAAATAAGAGCTAAGAAATACAGTTTCTCCTTTACACATTTCCAATATTATAACGATACTCAGGAATCTTCAAAAAATAAATTCTGCCTGCCATTTATATTAGTAGCTTTTTTAATTGCTGTTAAGGATAGACGAATGAGAAGACGGGTATATTGACAGTGTGAGTTATAGAGTAGTCCCGCAATTTTTTTTAAATTAAATTAATTAACTTAAATTGAATACGAAAAATATAAAAGTTAAGTTTTTTTTATAGCTTCAAGAGGGTGAGAGCGAAGTCACTGGCTAGTTGCAAAAAACGATTAAAAATGTCCAATTTGCACTTTTTTCAATTCTTTATATTTAGTCTGTAATTCTTACTGCTATTATGATAAATGGTTTTAATATTATAGTTAAAACAAACATACAATTTATCTTTAAATTAAAATTACCTACCACAAAAAAAAATTTAAATTTAAATTATTTTTGAAACATTAATTAAAGTCCGAACTTTAAAATTTATTTATATAAGTGAAAAAGTATTTTGAAAGCACTTTAACTACTAAGCTTTTTTAAACCATCAATTATTTTTCTAAAAATCTTTTTATGACCATAATTTGTATTGTTGAGGCAAAGGTACAGATATAAACTGCGCGCATGAAGCATCCTATAGTATACCAAGCATTCTCGGTTTTAATTGTCTCTCTATATTACTCGTTCTCTCTCTCTCTCTCTCTCTCTCTCTCTTACTGTCACTCTTTCCCTCTCTTACTGTCTCGGTATGTTTATCTATCTATCTATTTTCTCCGAGTAAAACTTTCTATGTCTCCGTCCGCACTGCAGGTAATCGGAGAATGGGCCTAAGGCCAACTGCAAATAATACTCACACACAACGACACACATACACAGACTCAAGTTCAAATTATTCCGAGAGGCGTGGGGGGGGGGGGGGGGGGGGGGGGGGGGGGGGGGGGGGGGGGGGGGGGGGGGGGGGGGCGGGGGGGGGGGGGGG
>LS058073.1:0-10345 GCA_900241095.1 Acartia tonsa
TAATTAGAAACTTCAATATAATTTATTTCGTTATATTTACATTTTTTAAAATAAGATTTTTTAATATGTTTTGACCACGGTAAATAATAAAAATTTGTTGGAGGAATTTTTGTGTATATATTTATCCCTGATATAAATTGAACAGCATACACCGGAAACGGATGATATCAAATAACAGGGAATCTATAAATATATTGTTACAAATACAATTACAAACTATTATAAGTTAACTTTAATATATTTCATTATCGTTATATACTTTTTTTACGTAATGCAAAATTATACTTTTTTAATATTAGGAAGAATTTTTATTTTACCCTGTAAAAAAAGCAATGAAAAAAGTAAGACGTCTAAAATGTCGTATTCTTAACAGGTAGACTTTTTGGAGTAAGGAAATTATGTCATCACATTAATTTCATAGAAAGAACCTAAAAGTCTAATATATCTAGTAAATTTTATTTCGGAATTGTTTAACGAACATACTTCATTTAAGATTGCGTGATTTATTTCGAAATAGAAATATAAAACGTAAAAATTTATTATTTTTCAAAATCTTCTATTTATTTACGAAGTACTTCGTAAATAAATATTAAGAAATTTGAATATTTAGAAAAATAGAAATAGGGAGGTATTTTTGAACGAACGGAGAGGGGAATAAATATCCTATTTTTGAAATAGAATTCTTGCACACGTAAATTAATATTCCCCAATTTCAATATTTTCATATCTCTAAATTCCCTTCCAAATTTTCTCGAAATACGATACGTTTAGGGTTTAGAATACTTAATATTTTAAATATCTAGTAGACACATCATTGTGTCAAATAAACAATGGACATGAAGCTGTTCCATAATCCAGGGATATAAAGGGATAGGACATTGGGCAAGAAATAAATCTTCCCCCCACATATTATTGGAGATGTAAAGGGATAGGAACATGGAGAATAATATATTATAACTCCAACTTGTCAAATAAACAATGGACATGAAGCTGTTCCATAATCCAGGGATATAAAGGGATAGGACAATGGAAAATAAATTAATCATCCATCCCAAATCTAATATTAGAATTACAGGGATAGGAAGATGGACAATAATAAATTCTATCTCCAACTTGTCAAATAAACAATGGACATGAGGCTGTTTTGATCCAGGGACGTCAAGGGATAGGACAATGGGAAAAACCTCCCTCTATTTAATAGGATAGGTACAGGGATAGGAACATGGAGAATAATATATTCTACCTCCAACTTGTCAAATAAACAATGGACATGAAGCTGTTCCATAATCCAGGGAACTTAAGGGATAGGACAATGGACAAGAAATTATTCCCCACCCCCCCCACAATCTAATAGGAGAGGTACAGGGATAGGAACATGGACAATAGTATATTCTATCTCCAACTTATCAAATAAACAATGGACATGAAGCTGTTCCATAATCCAGGGATAATAAGGGATAGGACAATGGGCAAGAACTAAATCTTCTCCCCCAAATTACCACACTCAGACAGCTTTCCACGGAAAATAAAATGAAAAATAATAAGATTAAAACCAGTTGTGTTAACCCTGAGAGGCTGTAGGACCATGCTAACAAAACTTTTATTAAATTTATGATTATTATTTTTAAATTCGTGGAAAATAGTCTGTAATACAATACGATACATAATTTTTCATTATAGCTCAGGAACGGTCCTAATCCAGCGGATAATAATCGGTTTTGAAGCCATACTGGAAAATAATTAGTTTTTCTATTTAAAAATGTACATTAATTCAAGTCCCTGAGATTTTAAGAGGGTGAGTTAGACCAGATGAATATAAAAGTTTTTGAAAAACAATGATGACAAAATACTATTTTTCGTAAAAAAATTTGTCTAATATAAAAATAACTATATCCGTGTCTGTGTGTTTAATAAGGATCTCACTAACCACTGAACCGATATGGTTTTCCTTTACAGTTAAGCATCTTACTGGGAATAAAACTACTAATGTGAGGGGTCGACTTCCTTATAAGAGACTCTAGAGGCTTAGCTGCTAGTATATTTAAAGACATCCATCTATAGATTTAGTTTCAATGCCGAAAATAGAAACAAAAATTATTGAAACGTCTTAAATGTCCCTTATTTAGCAAGGAGGGAGGGGACATTAGGTTGTGTATTATACCAGTCCCCAAAGTTTTATATTATCATTTCTTATTTTGTGGCTTTACAACTTGGAAGATTTGTATTTATTTTTGATTGGTTGGTTCACAAAGTGGAGTGTCCAAACGTTTTTAACTTCTAGTATTTATGAAATAAGGGTTATTTTTCTGTATCATCATTGAGGATATACATAAATTTATCAGCCTTTGTCTTATCCCTTTATATTTCTGCTTGTTGACAGCGTCTTACAGTATAATTATAAGAACATCACCATAATAGAAAAGCTATGCTTCAAAAGCAGGGGGGAAATTTGCCTGGGAAAAAATAAGACAATATGGGGGAGAAATATAAATGTAGGAGGAAATTTTAAAACCAACATGGTAGTATACCTTAATTCAATCAGTGGACCAATAAAATACCTCCCCTTTTTTTATACACTTTCATTATAATAATATTTAATAAGAAATGATAAACAAGGATGACAACATCCATAACTGCTAATACAAACATTAGATACTAAATAATAGACATACAATTTTGATATTCTAAGCTTTATAATATGCTTCTTAATTGTCATAGGACTCATAATTTATTATACAATTTTTTGAATATTTACATAAAAATCTTATGATAACTGTTACAGAAATCATATATTGTAATTACAATTATGAAATGCTAAACAAAATGAAATACAGACCACTACATATAGAAAAACTTGGTAGGAAGGGTTTCAAATTGGTTCAGTGGTTGTAAAAAGTAAGATGCAGCTAGAGCTAGCTGTCAAGTTACTGGACCACATCCTTTTCAAAACTTTTTAAAAGTCTACTTTGTCCTTTAAAAATTACCTAAATAATAAAATTTTTATAAGATATTTAAAGTTATTTTTGTTTTAGTAGCCATAACTGACTTATTATCGACATTATATTTTTCAAATGAGTATAGTCCATACTTGCTATCCTAATAAAGCAGTAAGGTTATTTTGTCTAAAGCTTAACATTTTAAAACTACTGAACCGATTTTTTTCTCTATTTATGAAAGCTTAATAGAGGTCCAGTGATGGTTTTTGGCTATTTCATCTAAGGATAGTTTTAAGTTATTTTTCTAGCTCTTATATGCCTTATATGCTAGGGGCGTGGCAGATATTATCATACTTTACAACGTAGTGGGGTTATTTTGTCTGAAGCTTAAGGTTTTAATAGCTACTGAACCGATTGAGTTCTTATTTATAGAAGGTTTCGTGCTGGTTTTAGGCTATTTAATTAAATAGGGATAGATTTAGGATATTTCATGGCCTTCGCTACCACTTATTATAAAAAGCCCCTAGATACTAGGGATTCAACTGTTAGTACTACTAAAAAAATACAAAACCTTCAATGGAAAATTAAAGCTTTCCTGTAAAGGAGAGACATATCGGTTAAACTGTCAGCAAGATCTTTAATTACACACAGACATACAGACAGACAAGCATATATATCTCATGAGTGTAAGGATAATTAAGATAAAAGATATTTCTAATAAGAAAAAGTAAAAAGAAGGAAAGGTTAATTTATCTAATGATTATACTCATCATTATTGTACTGCCTCTATTTAGAGGTAATAATATAGAGTTTAGTTTATAGAGGTAATAATATAGAGTTTAGTTTATAGAGGTACTAGTATAGAGTATTAATTTATCTAATAATTATACTCATTATTATTGTGCTACCCCTCTATAGAGGTAATAATATAGAGTTTAGTTTATAGAGGTACTAGTATAGAGTATTTATTTATCTAATAATTATACTCATCATTATTGTGCTACCCCTCTATAGAGATAATAATATAGAGTTTAGTTTATAGAGGTCCTAGTATAGAGTAGTAATTTATCTCATAATTATACTCATCATTATAGTACTGCCCCAATAGAGGTAATAATATAGAGTTTAGTTTATAGAGGTACTAGTATAGAGTTTAGTTTATAGAGGTACTAGTATAGAGTATTAATTTATCTAATGATTATACTTATCATTATTGTACTGCCCCAATAGAGGTAAAAATATAGAGTTTAGTTTACAGAGGTACTAGTATAGAGTATCAATTTATCTAATAATTATACACAATCATTATTGTACTGCCTCTTATAGAGGTAATAATATAGAGTTTAGTTTGTAGAGGTACTAGTATAGAGTATTAATTTATCTAATAATTATACTCATCATTATTGTACTACACCTCTATAGAGGTAATAATATAGAGTTTAGTTTGTAGAGGTACTAGTATAGAGTATTAATTTATCTAATAATTATACACAATCATTATTGTACTACCCTCTATAGAGGTAATAATATAGAGTTTAGTTTACAGAGGTACTTGTATAATTATATAGTATTAATTTATCTAATAATAATCATTAAGAGACGATTTCTCTTGGGAGGGTGGTGATACCCTCCCCCAAAATAGTTATATACTTTTCCAAGTCCTATAAGAAGCTTCTTCGTAAAATAAAACCATATAGTTATCCTGTTATTTATATATTAAAGTATACATGTATGAAAATAAACATCTATTTATATTATGTCTATTGCTGTAAATGGTTATTGTTGTACAATGTACATACACATATATATTTTGTATATGGTAAGTTTTCACTGGCGCACATGTTTCACATTATCAAATCCCCAGAATCGCATATTATTACAATAGCACAAACTGTTCCTTCATTCACATTGTTTTGTTTACTATCATTATTAGGCACAATCTCTTGTTAAAAGCAAAGACCTAAAGTTTAGCAGACGAGAATAATTTCACTAAACTTTGCTTTCTAAATTCAGCTGTTTAATGCTTTCTTCTGCTTTTGGAAAAAGAAAGGGACAAATTTTGTAAAAAATTGTCATTTCTGTCTTAATTTATATGAAGTATTTAAAACTTCCATTATCAATTTCTCACAACTAGGCTCCTGACTATAAAATTATTTTCATAATCATCTTTTCCGATTTACACCAATGCATTTTTAAACCTAGTTATTTGTTATTAACAAGACATTTTTCCTAATGATGTGAATACTTTCTTGCAAATCATAATTATCAAGTTTTTAGTGACAAATATAGAACTAATATATTGCAGATGTTCCCAAATTTATTTTTTGCCTGAATTTACGTTGTTTTCAATTATTTTTCCATAAAGGGTTGAACTCTCCCTGAGGTGGTGGCAAATTAACTATGTCCTTATTTTAAGTAATTGGGTTATTGTCAGTTTTATGAGATTAATAGATAATTTTCAAAATATTTTCAACAAATTTAAACAATACAATAACGAAATTAACTAGGAAAAAATGCTGAAATCATTAAAGGTCATACATAGACGTCCAAGTACAGGGGTAAAGAGATGTTTACCCCTTTAGACTTTAAATCTCTTATTTTACACCCCTCAAGTTTTTTTTAATACGTTTGATTACTCCCCTTGAACGTATAGAACCCCTAATTTTACCCCAATACAAAGAAAAAAGCTTGGGCGTCCTTGTGTTAATATTAGTTTACAATTTGCCTTTTGTTCTTTTGCCAGCACCTGGTTGTATTTACATTTTTGAAATATTCAGCTGACACGAAAGACCCAACCCAAAGTTGGTAGAAGGCCTTTGAGAAGGGGTGATTGTTACGTATACTATTTATGGCTCTATATATATTACTTTAATGTTTTAACAACAATTTTGTGTTGTAAGTGAACACTCTCTATAATCAAGCCCTAAAATGTAAGTATATCCTTAATCAGTATTCTTTATTTAAGAAGTTTTAAACAAATTTACTTTTAATTTTGTTTAGAATTATACATTTATATTCTGATTATTCAGTTCTGACACTTTACAAGCGTTATTGTCCATTTGTCCAACCGTTTCAAAGCTTGTTGTCATGATAATGTCTTTTTGCAAAAATTAAACATTATGAGAATGTGATAATATGTGAAAGTGACTGCACACCATTGTATAAAAGTGGAAATGATACTCATCATAAAGAGTGGATAAAAAGTATCCATTTATTCTTTGGATAACAGCAGCTATTCTCAGGGAGAGAGGGGACATTGTGCTGTTTATTATACTAGTCCCCAAAGTGTAATTAGAATATTTCTTATTCCTTAGATCATCAACTTTGGGGAATATTATTGAATTTTGATTATTGTATATTGTTTCAACCACTAATTGAAATCTACAGAAGGAAGGGGTGATTTTGTGTATCATTATTTGGGATGTGCATCAATTTATCTGTCATTGTATTACATCTTATCACCCCTGAGATGTTATACTTTACTTTAGGGAGAAAGTGGACATTGGACTGTTAATTATAAAGATACCAAAAGTTTTTAAAAAGATCTCATGATTTCTGTTACATAAATACATATATTTGCTACTTATGGATAGTATCATCCTTGATTTAATCCTTAACAATTCCAATTATGAATTGTATAGTATTTAGATATACATATGTTAATATAAATATATTTAGTATTTATGAATAGTATTATCCTTGTTTTAATCCTTGACAATTCCAATTATGAATAGCATTTAGATTAGAGTTGATAAATAGTAACAGGATGTCTGGATAAACGGATAAGAAAAGTAACTTAAAATACTAATTTTGGTTCCTTTAAATTTGATTAATTTTCGCTAGATCAAAATTATTATTTAATTCTTAGTTTTGAATTGAGTAGAGTCTGCATTTCTTAATACGTAATACCAGTGACTTTTTTTTAAATTTATTAAAATAAGTTTAACAAGGATGACAACATCCATAGAAGCGAAGCGAATTTGTTGCAAAAATGTTAAATACATCTTACTGTTTAAGGACATACTGACGTTTTTAGTTCTTGATAATAGAGATGCTTCGCTTATAACACATTACCTTGTTGTATTAGGAATCAGTACTCAAAAAATAAGATGAATAGCATAATTTTAATATTCAAAAATTTGTAGCCATAAAAGTAAAACAACAGCTTGTTGTAAATGGACGTACTGAATTTCTGGAAACGATTATAGAGTTGCTGCGTTTTCTAAGTTTTACCCAACTGTTATAGGATTCAGCATGCAAAGTTTGAAATGGATAGGACAATTCTAACCTGTTTAAATTAAAGAAGTTCTCTTGAAAGAATGTAATTTGTATCAGATAACTGTTAAAGATCATCGATTTACAAAAATCATTTTAACAGTATTGATAAAAAAGAAGATATATGTTTCCTTTCTCCATGATAGGAAGTGATATGTAACCAATTTTCAGGTTTCATATCATTTTAATCTTAGGTTAGGTTTTTATGTGAATTTTCGCCATTTTCTAAGTTTTAAGTTTTTACTAGCTTCTAAAGGCAGAATTTCATGTATAGACTTTGGGAGGAAGAATTACTTTTTATCTATTGTCCTACCATCGTATTAAGATTTTTGTAAATTTATTTTGTCTGGAGCTTAAGATCTTAAAAACTGTTTTGGTATTTTTTTAGACTATTTAATTATTAGATTAATACATTTCGATAAATTTTGGCTATTTTTCTATGACCCTATACAATACAGTGCCCCTAGATAATACTAGTTCCAGGTGGTTTTAGGCTATTTCCTGACCTCCCCTTCCCTTTCCTAGAGAATCAACTAGTATAATATAAAGTAGTAAGGAATTGTTTTTTATTAAAGCTAAACATCTCTGAAATTTGATAGAAAGATAGATGCAGTGACGTGCGGTAGTGTAGGTGATTGTAGAGGGATGTCAACACCACCCTTAAATTATTATTACTAAGGCCCATATTTCATCCCCAAATTGTTTCACACTCCCCTGGTGAATAACTGGGCAACCAACTTGTTAGATAGACATAATTATCCTATACATAGAGTTGCTGCGCTACTGATGAAATTTAAAAACTGGTCCTAAATGACAAGATGGCTTAAAATGGTCACAAAATCACACTAACACCAGATATTTATCAATTAGACATTTTTAGTTGCAAAGCTTCTCTATAATTCTATATATAGTTGGTATGTCTGTCTGTATGTATCTCTAGAATGGCCACAAAATAACACTAACACCAGATATTTATCAATTAGACAATTTTTAGTTGCAAAGCTTCTCTATAATTCTTTATATAGTTTGAATGTCTGTCAGTCTGTATCTCTAAAATGGTCATAAAATCATACTAACACCAGATATTCATCAATTAGACATTTTTAAGTTGCAAAGCTTCTCTATAATTCTTTATATATTTGGTATGTCTGTAAGTCTGTATCTCTAGAATGGCCACAAAATAACACTAACACCAGATATTCATCAATTAGACATTTTTAAGTTGCAAAGCTTCTCTATAATTCTTTATATAGTTGGTATGTCTGTCAATCTGTATCTCGAGAATGGCCATACAATCATACTAACACCAGATATTTATCAATTAGACATTTTTAGTAACAAAGCTACTCTATAATACTTTATATAGTTGGTATGACTAACACCAGATATTCATCAATTAGACATTTGTTTAGGTGCAAAGCTTTTCTATAATTCTTTATATTGTTGGTATGTCTGTGAGTCTGTATCTCTAAAATGGTCACAAAATGAAACTAACACCAGATATTCATCAATTAGACATTTTTAAGTTGCAAAGCTACTCTATAATTCTTTATATAGTTGGTATGTCTGTCTGTATGTATCTCTAAAATGTTCACAAAATCATACTAACACCAGATAGTAATCAATTAGACAATTTTAGGGTGCAAAGCTACTCTATAATTCTTTATATAGTTGGTATGTCTGTCAGTTTGTATTTCAAGAATGGCCATAAAATCATACTAACACCAGATAGTCATCAACTGGACATTTTTAAGTTGCAAAGCTATTCTATAATTCTTTATATAGTTGGTATGTCTGTCAATTTGTATTTCAAGAATGGCCATAAAATCATACTAACACCAAATATTCAGCAATTAGACATTTTTAAGTTGCAAAGCTTCTCTATAATTCTTTATATAGTTGGTATGTCTGTCTGTATGTATCTCTAGAATGGTCATAAAATCATACTAACACCAGATATTTATCAATTAGACATTTTTAAGTTGCAAAGCTTCTCTATAATTCTTTATATAGTTGGTATGTCTGTCAGTTTGTATCTCTAAAATGGCCACAAAATCACATTTATACCAGATATTAATCAATTAGACATTTTTAAGTTGCAAAGCTACTCTATAATTCTTTATATAGTTGGTATGTCTGTCAGTATGTATCTCTAAAATGGCCACAAAATCACATTTATACCAGATATTAATCAATTAGACATTCTGCTATATAATTCTTTATATAGTTGGTATGTCTGTAAGTCTGTATCTCGAGAATGGCCACAAAATCATACTAACACCAGATATTCATCAATAAGACATTTTAAGGTGCAAAGCTACTCTATAGTTCTTTATATAGTTGGTATGTATGTCTGTATGTATCTCTAGAATGGTCACAAAATTACACTAACACCAGATATTCATCAATTAGACATTTTATTAGGTGCAAAGCTACTCTATAATTCTTTATATAGTTGGTATGTCTGTCAGTTTATATATCAAGAATGGTCACAAAATAATACTAACACCAGATATTCATCAATTAGACATTTTTAGGTGCAAAGCCGCTTTATAATTCTTTATATAGTTGGTATGTCTGCATAGAATAAGGAAGAATAGAAGTGAAAACCCTAAAAATTTTTGGGAAATTAGAAGGAATCTTTGACTTGCGCAGTAAAGACAATTAGGCTAAAGTACATATCACAATGACTAGTTGGACAAAATTAGAAAAATTTAATTTGTATCAAAATCTAATATATACTGTTTTTTTTTATCTTCATGATATAAAATTATGTATTGCAGTGTAACACACTTGACTTCAACATATTTTAGAATAACTCTCTGTAAATAGAAGGTACCTTATAACCCTTAAACATAAATATCTGATTGAGATTATTGCCTTTGATACACACCTCTAATTGAAGTGAAGGCAGCAATAGCTGCTTGGTCGTTTTAGACATAGACTAAAAGTCACAACATTATGTTGTTTTTATTTTGGTAAGTACGATTGACCACATTTGTAATTTTCAAGGATCAGTTATATGTGTACAGCCCCTTCCTCCCCCCTCCCCTCTACCACAAGTTAATGTATGGATGTAGTTGCTATCATGTATAAATCAGCTGTTTAAAAACATACATAAGAGCGCAACCTAG
>LS058074.1:0-10343 GCA_900241095.1 Acartia tonsa
ATATCTCCATCCTGGCGGGCACAGGATGCCAGCAAACCTGGCAGGGTCATCCAGGTAAAGAGCAAAAATATTTTTTTGAATAAAAAAAAGCATTTTATCATACCAAAATGCTAAAATATCCTCTAGTAGTACATCCTGATATGAAATACAGGTGTTCAAGTCACTTTAGGTTCCAGGTATGATCCTGCAGGCGCTGATCCTCCAGGCCTCCAGAAATCTTTAAAAGGCTCCTGTGGCCGCAATTTTTCACTCAGAGACTTCAAATTTTAAACTTATGCTTTTCTTACATGTCTACATAACATATTAAAATGTCATAAAGATCCGCCGCCGTTTTCCCGCCGACCGATCATGCAAAATTTACATAAAGATAAACATTTTCTGGAAAAAAAATTATTTTAACTATTTATATTAATCTAATAAAGAAGTAATTTGGTTTAATATTATTTGATGATGTACATCAATCTATTGTCCATTGTCTTATCCCTTGAGATCCCTGATTATTTGTATAAGAGTGAAAACAGTGATCAACTGAAAATTGCTTGCCTATTTCTTCAATAATTTCCAAATGTGTACAGCAGATAGCTCAATTATTGCAAACGCTATTTTCAGCTACTCCGGCTAAAAGGAAAAGCGATTTAGTGTATAAACGATTTATACATTATACATTCAAAATTATAATTTTTCTAATTTTAATTTTTTGGGAAGTTTGAAGCTTTTTTAGCTAGTAGCAAATATTGAGATTGGACGCGGATGCTAAGTACACCTTCGGAAACTAAATTTCAGTACATCAAAACAGTTACAAATTAGCGTCCATGTTAATTATGTTACTAGCATCCTATCTTTTCTATAATACAAAGTAGCTTAATGTCTGACCCTCTGTCCGTCCGTCCGTCCCTTAAGACCTCGGTAACAACTGAACAGAATGGATTCTACTCAGGGAATATACCTACTGGTCCTGTGATGGTTCAAGGCTATTTTCTTTGGGGGTGGGACACCTCCAACCCCCTAAAAAAAAAAGATTTTTTACGAATTTTGCGAATTCACCATTTATTCGCTGGGTAGGTAATAGAAGATGTAATTATACCTCTTGGTTTTTTTCTAGGGGAGTTTTCTTTTGGGATGGTGGTAGTTCCCTCACAATAGGTTTAAACCTTACTAGGACCTATGAAAAGCTACACTGTCAAAGAGAACCATATCGGTTCAGCGGTTAGCGGGATCCTTAGTCATCACACACAGACATACAGACAGAAAGATATACATCATATTACTTTAAACTATAAGGATGTACGTACGTCACAAACTAGACTAAATCCCAAGCAGTGCTTGTCAATCAATTGTATAAACATTCTATTCTAAGATGTCTTTCAAAATCAAAACATCTGATTTACATACAAATATTTACAAACATAGGGCAAAGTAATAGGTAATAGTTATTTCTAGCATCGTATTATAAACAGCATTCCGCGGATATAAAATGTACAATTAAAAGATTAAAATTAGTTTTGCTTGCCCCATGATGCCATAATCAAGTACTAAAATCTAAGTTGTCCTAAAAGAGTATTTAACCAATTTACATTAATTTTATTAAGACTCATTCATTTAGCTCATTTAGTTCTGACACTCTTCTGTTAATGTCTGTTTCTCCTACATTCTGATTTTAGAGCTTCGCTATTATTTATTTTGTCATCCTTGTTTAAAAGATAACACCTAATCGATATATAATTTCTTGGATGTTGCATCAGATTTTTATGTACTTTGATAAAGTGATGCTTCCAAACTTGCTAAAATAACGATACCCCCCATCAACCCCCTTAACCCCCTCTCCTCCACTCATACTGTGAGTACGAACTGACTAACAAATATGGTCCGTAAAAGCAACCTTAATTAACTATAACTATTCCCCTGTCAATGTATTCATGTATTCTTTATATCCATTACACCAACTCATCTTTACATTGGATATGAAAAAGAAGGTATAAAAACAAATTGAAATGAACACGAAACAATTTGCAATTATTTGTTTTGTTTGCACGTTTCAGGCAAAAAAGAGTAATTAAGTCCATCATTTAACTTTTTTTTATATAAAAGTAACTGAATGCCGATTGTGTTTCAGTAGCTTCAGATCTTGCTGGTCTTTTAAATGAAAGTACGGACTTTCTGGAAACGATTATAGTGTTGCCACGCTTTCTAAATTGTACCTGACTTTTTAAGGAATCGTCACGCAAAGTTTGAAATCGATAGGACAATTCAAAGATGTTTAAATTAACGAAAGAGCTAACCGTTCCGGATGGACGTACAAACCCTAATTATAAAAGTCTCGCTTATAAATGTTTTTGTTTTATTTGCGATTTATCTTTTCTTTCCAGAACCTATGAGAAGCTACCCTGTAAAATGGAACCATGTCGGTTTGGCGGTTAGTGAGATCCTTTGGTAAGACTGATAAACATCCTGTTACTTTATTATAAGGATTTCTAACTTATCCCTTTATTCATAATAAACTTTCTATTTTGATGCACTTTGACGTAAACAAAACACTTAACATCGTTATTTACTTACAAAAAGAGGGAGGGGACATTTGTGAATAAATAAACCATAACACCATACATTATAATTAAATTTCATAGTTTCTTCATCTTATGGCTTATAAAATTGACGTAAGAATAAAAACAATTGTTCCTACTTTGTTGGCCCGGGACTTCGGCCTCTCGGCAGGGATTTAAAGAGATAAGATAATGGCTGATAAATTGATGTACATCTTCAATAAACAAAAATATCCCTATGTAGATTACAATTAGTTGTTAAAAAATATTGGGACACTAATTATACTGAACCAACCCATCAAAATTTAATAAAAGTCCCCAAAGTTTTTAAACTAACGAATAATTAAACGTTATTATAAGACTTTACGGACTAGTTTAATAAATAGCCCAATAATCCCTACCTCCCTGGCCCCTCGGAGCCAACAAAACAGGAATATATCCCAGGGTAAACTTTTCCGTGTAAAACTGTCTATAATACTATACTATAATTCGCCGTATTTGTATTTTAAACCATATAAAAAATACATATGAACATCATTACCCTCACTAAATATATATTCTTTTAGTAGCCAGAAATCTAAAGGGATAAGACAATTGCCAATAAATCAAAACTTATCCCCAATGCTGATACACAAAATTACCCCTTCTGTAGATTACAGTTAGTTGTTGAAACTTTTGGCCACTCAACTAATTGAACCAACCAATCAATTCTACGAATTCTACCCAACGAATAAGAAAACATTATTTGAGAACTAGTGTAATAAACAGCCCAATGTCCCCTCCCTCCCTGTTTAATAGTACACTTTTACATAAGCGAGGAAAACCTAAAATCTGCCCGCAAATCGGCCATCCATTCCCGGTTGCATATTAGGCCTATGGGACGATAATTCCCTCCACGAAATGTCCTCGGGAAATATATTAAGTCCGTGAGAACTAATTTCAACACTATGCAGTTGTATACTAAGATCTTATCTGTGTTATAATTTAAAGTTTAACAATTATTTGGTGAAAATTGGCGTGACAAAAATTCAAAAAGTGATTTTCAAAGAAAACAAAGTATGCATATGAAAATAAGCACACTAATGATATTTTTTTGTATTGAAACCCTGGAAGGGAGGGGACATTGAACTGTTTATTACACAAGTACCCTAAGTTTTAAAATCACAATTTCTAATTCGTTGGCCTCAAAACTAAGGGTAAAATGATAACATTTCATTGAGTTTTTACCTTTTATTAGTTGGCTGCTCTTCGTAAAAATTAAAATTAAGAATCCTTAATTCAATGTTTTTATTAATTAATTATCTCAATTTGATTTTATAATTTCCTTATATTTGTTTGTTCGTCCGTCTGTAGGGCTACATAATCTTTTAAGGCTGATTTTGGGAGGATAGTAATCTCCTTCAAAATAGTCATAAACCGTCTTGGACCTATGAGAAGTTACATTGTAACCACACAACCATATTACATAACAGTAGAATTGCTACGCTTTTAAAATCGGCCTCTATAAATATTTTGATTTTAGATTTATATAAACAAGGATGGCTACAACCATACAAAGAAGGCTCTGAAACAATAAGACAAACTAACTTTTACACTTGTAGAGTGTCAAAACTGAATACGCAGAATATTAGTCTAAGCAAAATTGTTTTAAATTTGTTGTAAACTGTTTAAATACAGGATACTGTTTAAAGACATACTTGCATTTATATGACTTGATTAAAGCTTTGCTTATAACATTGTACTTTGTTGTCATAGGAATCAATATTCCAAAAATAAGATAAATAGAATAATTTTATCACATGAAAAAAAGGACGTACGGATATTCTCGTAACCATTATAAAGTTGATTCGCGTTCAATTCTAAATCGTACCTAACTATTTCAGGAATTACGATGCCAAATTTGAAATTGATAGGCCAATTTTAACACGTGTCAATAAACAAAAAGAGCGAATGGATGGACGAACTGATCCTAATTACAGAAAAGCTTTGCTTTTAAAATACAAAATATATTCTGGTAAATATTCAAAGAGTGATACATTTGGGTTTTATAGCAGCATTCAGAGTTAGGACAATGGACGATAATTTTATCTTATTGATGACATTAGAGTTTATCGGTAAAGTTTATGCAATGTTTTGACGTTAAATGTTAAAAGCAAAGCTTTTCTATAATAAATGTATGTCCGTCAGATCTCAGTAACCGCTAAACCGATTGGACTCTATACTAAATACTTAGGAAAATGTAACCTCCACCAAAAAAAAAATCAACAATAACCGCAGAGAAAGGTTTATATTTATTTTGAGGTAGGCTACCTACCTCAAGTAAGGCCTCTAGAGACGTAACCGTTAATAATAGATATTTTACTTATCAAGTTCTAACACTCAACGTGTATTAAACCTTGTTTGTCCTGCGTTTGATTTTAGAGTTACACTTTTACGGATGATGTCATCCTTGTTTTCTTGAATTTATTTGAATTTAAATTTTGGTCCTGGCCAAAACAATAGACAGATAAACGGAAACTAAATATCTGGTAAAAATATATTCCAGGGATCTAAAGGGATAAGACAATGGCAGATAAATTTATGAACTCCCCAATGATGATACATAAAATTAAAACTTCTGAAGATTACAATTAGTGGTTGAAAGTTTTGACACTGAACTAAATGAAACAACCAATCAAAATTGAATAAATGTTACAGCACAATTATTCCTCCCTCCCTGTATATATTGGGATTTTAAACAGGGAAGGCAGGGACTATGAATTAAACTAGTACCCAAAGTTTAAAACACCATTATTTTTTTTCATGGGTTGAAAATCTTCGAGTTCTGAGATTGACAAGTTCCAAACCAGTAGTTTCCAAACTTTTCAACCAATAATTTTAATCTACATAAGTTGTAAATGTATTTATCATCGTACATCAGGGGATGTACAATACATCCAAGAAAGTTTCTTTAAAAAATTCTGACATCATAAAAAGAGGGATGAGGAGAGGAAGAATGGGAAAGAAAACCCCTAAAAAAAGAGATGGATAATATATCATTTTTATGACGTAACATACTGATTTTTTGAGCGACTTTCTTCGTCTTCTACATCCAATTTATTTTTTATTGTCTTATTCCTGAATTTTAAATTATCATTTTTAAATCAAAGTAGACCAATGTCTGTCTGTTTAAGCAAAAGCTTTTGCTAACTACTGGACCAATTAAGCTCTGCTTTTCAGTTAACATGTATTGTTGCTATGGTTTTAGGCTATTTCATGATACTAAAAATGCCCTCCACCCTCTACAGATTGCATGAATTTTAGTACGGCTTTTAAAACGATTAATATTTGCAAGATTATAACCTGGTCTTAACCAGTCTGAAAAGTCATGTATAACCACGTATTTTGGACAATTATCCGCGCAAAGCTGTCTAAAATACGATGCAATAATTTCTCGTATCATAAAAAGCCCTACGCGGATATAGAATGTACAATGATATGATTTTAAAAAGTTTTTTAGTCCCGAGATGCCGAAGGCATGGACCTATAATTATCCTACACGACGACGAGCGGATGCGCTACGTGTTGGTTGAGCCACGGTCGCGGGGTTTCCTAACGATGATATTAAGAGTAATAAAAATAACATGTTATATACAACTAAAAATTATTCAGAAAAATATGCATATAATAAAATGAGATAGATTATCATGTTTACTTGCTTTTTCTTGCAATTTTTGGTAGCGAAACTGCTCTGCAATTTATATTTTCCAAATAAATGTAGTCCCCAAAGTTTTATTTTGACGTTTCCTTATTCGTTATCCCAAGAACTTTGGGGACTTTTATTGAATGTTGATTTGTTGGTTTATTAAGTTAAGTGTCTAAACGTTTCGACCACTAATTGTAATCTACTAAAGAAGTAATTTTGAGTATTATCATTGGGGATGTGCATCAATTTATCGGCCATTGTCTTATCCCATTAGATGCCTGTGGATTTTTACACATTACTGACTCCTTCCCCCCCTCCCACACGCCCCTGGAGTAAGTGTTGTCACTAAAGTTATGACAGTTGAAATCTAAACTTTGGATAACTTCATTCTACCAAGATTTTATATTTTATTTAAATTAATTAAAAAGGTAATAAAAATTATTTTTAAAGTAATCCTATTAAATTTTTTTATCAACTTTTTACCTAGAAGAGTTGCTACGCTTTCTAAATCGTACCTAACTACTAAGGTTAATCACCATGCAAAGTTTGAAATCGATAGGACAATTCTAACATGCTTAAATTAACGAAAAAAGCTAACCGTTAGTGACGGACTTACGTACGGACCGACCCTAATTATAGAAAAGCTTCGCTTTTAAAAATATACAAAGTTATTCAATACAAACGACCAATGATAGGCCAGTATACATTTTAATATTAATATTTAATATTAATGTATACGGGCCTATCATTGCTCATTTGTATTGTATGACGCCATTTTTTATTAGGCGAGAGAGAGAGAGAGAGAGAGAGAGAGAGAGATAGAGAGAGAGAGGGGACAAATGGCTATTTATTACACTAGTCCCCACAGTTTTATACTGACGTTTTTTATTCGTTGGCATAACAACTTTGGGGACTTTTACTGAATTTTGATTGGTTGGTTTATTAAGTTGAGCTTGTTGAATCTACGCTTCGCACCTTTGCATAACAAAGATCTTGTTTATTATCTAAAAATTGCAGGCCAACCAGGGATCTAGAGGGATAAGATAATTCCCGATAAATTGATGTACATCTCCAATTATGATACACAAAATTGCTCCTTCTGTAGATTACAATTAGGTAGACACTCAAATTAATGAACCAACCAATGACACTTATAAAAGTTTAAAAAGTAGATTATCCAACGAATAAGAAAACTTTCTAAAAAACTTTGGGAACTGATGAATTAAACTAATGTCCCCTCCCTCCTTGAGGCCAACCTTGTATGTAAGATTTGGAATATTTATGCATGTTTTGTCAGGACTGGGACAATGGAAGTTAATCATAAACCTAATAATTTTGCTTAAAAATCGGCCTTTGATAGAAGTTTAGTAGGATGGGATGGTATAGGTCGTATGACTTCGAAATCGATTAATATCAGCTGAATTAGAACCTCTTAGCCAGAATGAAAAATCACGTATAGCATCGCATTACAGACAATTTTCCACGAATATCAAAATAAAAATGACATTAATAACAGTTTTGCTAGCTCGGGCCTCCAGACCCTTGGGGTTTACAAAACTGATTTTAATCTAATAACTTTTCATCTTAACATCTGTGGAAAGCTGTCTATAATATCATTGACCTCTTCGTTCCTTAGGTTTTGCAGATTTTTTTTTGCAGTTTCCCTTATATTGCATATGGACTACGAGTCTGATGCTTAAGTAATCAAGGTTAGGTTAAGTACCTAACATAGCAGCAGTAGAAACCATTTTCAACGTATTAGTTATGGCGCGGTGTTATGCTGAGAACCAATTACCTCCGTGGAGACGATCGTTGCGGACAGACGTACGGGTGGACCGAGCCTAATTATAGAAAAGCTTAGCTTTAAAAAAAACTGGAATTGACCATTTTCAGATGGTCATTATATCAGCCATAATGTGGCCAAATAATGGAAGTTTGAAAATAATTTTGGATTTCGTACATTTAGATTGATCTTGAAAATTATTACTGTAAAGGCAGTATAAACCAGGGATCTAAAGGGATAAGACAATGGCCGATAAATTGAGGTATAACCCCTATGATACAAAAAATACCCCTTCTGTAGATTTAAATTAGTGGTTGAAACGTTTTAAAAATCAACTTTATGAATCAACATTAAAGTCTCTAAAATTGGTAAGTCAACGAATAAGGAAGCGTTACTATAAAGCTTTGGGGACTAGTGTAATAAACAGCCCGTTGTCCCCCCTCTTTCTCTCTGATTATAACTACAAAAAAAACACCTAATACTGTAAATGTTTGGTATGAGCTTTAGGTATTAAATATAATGTTAATAAGACATAGAATTAGTAGAAACTCCAAAATAACACTATATTTTACCACAGTGAGGAAGGATATTTTATGTTGTGGTGTAAATTAACCCCAGTATAAGTGAAAACTCCATTATACAAACTATATTTACAACAGTGGTGTTTGATTGAGCTAATGCATTATACATAATACTAATAAGACATATTATTAGTAGAGTAGAAACTCCAAAATAACACTATTTTTACCACAGTGAGGAATGATATTTTATGTTGTGATGTAAATTAACCCCAGTATAAGTGAAAACTCCAATATACAAACTATATTTACAACAGTGGTGTTCGAATTGAGCTAAGGCATTATACATGATACTAATAAGACATAGTATTAGTAGGAACTCCAACATAGGGCTATTTTTTCCACAGTGAAGGAGGATATTTGACATTGTAATGTAAATTAACCTAAGTATAAGTGAAAACTCCAATATACAAACTATATTTACCACTGTGGCTATTCGATGTGAGCTAAAGATTATACATAATCCTAATAAGACATAGTATAGGTAGAAACTCCAAAATAGCACTAAGTTTACCACTGTGAGGGTGGTTATTTGATAGCCAGGGAGGAAGGGGACATTTGTCTGTTAATTACACTAGTTCCCCTAGTTTTATAATAACATTTTCTAATTCAATGGCTCAACAACCTAGGGGAACTTTTCTTGAATTTTGATGAGTTAGTTCATTCAATGTCCAAACGTTTCATCCACTTACTTACAGAAGGGGCAATTTATGTTCATTATCATTGGTAGTGTACATGAATTTCTCGGCCATTGTCATATTCCTGGATGAGCTTAGGTTATTGTAATGCTAATCATGCAGAGTATAAAGAAGAAGACCACTAGAATAAGATATAAATACAAAACAACAAATTTTTTTCTCTACATGATAGTAAAAGTCCCAATAATGAAATAACAGGATCTCTTGATGTCTGTCTGTGTATCTGTACTGAAGGATCTCGCTAACCGCTAAACCGTTATGGTTTTACTTTACAATGTAGCTATCATAAGTCACAGAAAGATTTAAGTATTTTTTGGGGAGAGAAGTCGCTCTCAGAAAAAATTTAACCTCCCCAAAAAAGCTAAAATACAAAAAATAGTTTGTCGGATTCAACCCTCCCTTACCCTCAAGTGCCGCCAGAGGCCTCTAGGGGCGTAGCCGCTAGTTAGGAATATAGCTTAACTACATAGATTCTACGCAGTCTACAGACTCTTCAAATTTGTTTCATCTCTGTATACAGTTTACTGTTATTTTTCAATGTAGATATTGTTAGCTCAGAACAGCTGTTTTTGTCTCTCATAACGTTAAAAATACTAGAGAGGGAAAGGGGTTAAATATCTGTATGTCCATTTCCTAAGGACTTTGTGCCGACTTAATATTGGGTCTTTGAAAATCAGTAAATAGCGTCGAGATTAGTATCACAGCCAAGTCGTTACAAAAGATTGCTAGCAATTTTCTAGCAGAGGAAAAAGGTCCTTAAAAGGACTATATATCACTTAAACAAGTTATTTAGTAGCTGCGCTATTCATTAAAATGTTTAGAAAGTAGAAACCCCCGGCCCCCCTCCCCTGCCAATATACGCACACCATTTTATTATGATTAGATTACCATGGATTACCAAAAGATTTTTAGCATTGGATAGAGAGAGAGAGAGAGAGAGAGAGAGAGTGAGAGAAGAGAAATTGAGCGACATTTTTTAAAGAGAGAGAGAGAGAGAGAGAGATTTATAAAAATGTACAATTATTAGATTATTAGATGCCGAATGAATTGGCTAAATAA
>LS058075.1:0-10341 GCA_900241095.1 Acartia tonsa
CCCCCCCCCCCCCCCCCCCCCCCCCCCCCCCCCGATTTGGTGCTCGATATGCATTTCGAGGGAAAGCATTTTTGTTTGTATAAATAAACAATTTGTAAATTATAGAGGTTTCAAATTAAGTAAGCGTTTGTTTTGTGTAAATCGTCAAATTTATATTAATTATTTACGCATAAAATTATATTTTATTAAAAATAAATAAACTTTACCTTTTTTCACATTCCAGCTTTTCCTGTAGGTTTCGCACGAAGGTTTTTTAAGTAACAAGGATGAAAAGCGAGGCTCTAAAAAAACTATAATAGAGTGTCAGAAGCAAAATATTAATTTTAAGTCTACTTAAACAAAATTGTTTTATAGAGAATACATGTTTAAAAATATACTTATATTTTTAGGACATGATTATAGAGATGCTTCGCCTTTATTCCCAGCTGTCTATCTTGAAAAGCAGTGGAGAAGTTAACGTTTTTTACAAAGCCAATCAATTTTAATTACATTAAATAATAGTACTATTACTGATTAAATAGCTCAATAATTCCTATTTACATTACGACACGAAAACATAATGGAACAAAAAGTACTTTATTAAATAAAAAGTAAATGCGTATATGACCTAACTATACCCATCTGATTTTAATAAGTTGTTTTTCCATTTTGTTCCATTTCCATTAAAATTTACAGTTCAATTAAACAAAAATCCTTTTTTTCCTCATTTGCTCAGAAAGTCATGCCACAAGCAACGCCGTTATATACCTTTCTCCTTCGTATCGCCATTATACGTTACCGAAGGCGTGATTTTGGCGATTTTCACCGTTTTTGGGGCTTTAATGATCATTTAGAGGTGGAAGGAATCGTTCAGGAAAAAAGATGTAGAATTACTTTTGTTTTCGTAATTCATTAAGCTAAATATCATGTAAGGCAATATGTTTCTCATTCTTCTAAAATGTTAGATTGGGATTCATTTTAGGTGTGAGTGAAATTACTGCTTCACCTTGATTCATTGGCCCTCAATCACAGGGATCTAAAGGGATAAGACAATGACCGATAAATTAATGTACATCTCCAATAATGATACACAAAATTCCACTTCTGTACATTACAATCATTGGTTGAAACGTTTGGACACTAAACTTAATGAATCAACCAATCAAAATTCATTAAAAGTTCCCAAAGTTGTTAAGCCAACGAATAAGAAAACTTTATAAAAAACTTTAAGTGTGATAAACGGCCCATTGACCACTTCCTTCTTGCCTCTATCCTCATTTCTTCAATTAAAATGAAGACAACTTCTCTAACTTTCAAACCAAAAGTATGTTATAATAAGGAAAATGGCTGGTCACTTTCGATTTACAAACCAACAAAACAGGCTTGTAGAGTTGCTCCGCTACAGAAAACCCCAATATACTTGTGTGTGGTCAGAGAGATTTGGAGGGATTAGTGGTTTTATATTACTCGTTGTGGTTAAGATTTTATATTATTTAGATTTTTTAAAATTATTTCCCACAGTTTGAAAATAACTTGAAAGGTGATTTTTATGTTTTTTCTTCTTTCTGTCACAGCTGCGTTCTATATTATATTAAAAAATTTAAACATAAATAAACTATCTGAAGTGGGGGACCTCCTCCCCTTCTTTGAAAAAGCCATATACACTAGGTACGAAGCCAATAGTCTATCAATTATCTGTACCTGTAAATACAATTTATCTGCATTTTATCAAATATATCTATCCTTAATAATCTATCCATCTAGTTTTTTTTCAGCTTACTCATACAATCTTTTTACTTCTCTAGAATGCAGGGAGGAAGGAAGGAGACAGTGAACACCTAATTACACTGGTCCATAAAGCTTATAATAACGTTTTCTTATTTTTTGTTTTTACCAACATTAGGGACTGGTAGATTTATTAGTGTCCAAACGTTTCAACCACTTATTGCAATCTACAGAAGAGGTAATTGCCTGTATCAAAATTGGGGATGTACATAAATCTAATGGCCATTGTCTTATCCCTTTAGATCCCTGCTAGAATGACACTGTGGAATGATAATACAAGTCACAATAAAATTACATTCCTACACAATTATAATTTGAAATTATATCAAATTATCACCACATTTTGCATCATATTGTACTGTAACATGCACCACAGTAACAATAGAAACCACCCTGGGTTATGACCCCTTTGTTGTTCCTTGGGAAAAAATTGCAAACATTTTTTGCATTTCACTACTTGAAAAGATTTTTTTAAAATGCGAGAAATTTTTCTAATTTGTGATGATTAAGGGATAAGACAATTGAGATGAATTGATATACATCCCCAATAATGAATTTCAAAATTTTTCTTTTGCAGCTAAATATTATTGATTGAATTTTTGGACCATTATAATTTGAGAAAAAATAGTCAAAATTCAATAAAAGTATCCAAATCTTTTTAACAAAATAATAAGATTACGTGGTTATAAAGGATAAACAGACAGGTAGCTTTCCTGCTTCTCCTCTCATCTCTCTCATTTTTATGACGTCAGATGGCAGATTTTTGAGACACTTTGTCCCGCTACAACAGGCAGACAGACTGAAACAAAAGTAGAGTTATAGAGTAGCTAACTATTGGTTATCAGAATGAAAACGGTATAAATTATAAAATTGCATTACTGACGGACGGAGAGACTGACATTTTGATTTATGTAGGGTAGCTTTAATACCAAAAGCTTTAAATACTTAAAAACACGAGCTTTATCATAAATTACTGCTTAATAATACGAAATTAACTAAAATTAACATCCATTAATTACCTACTTGTATAAGCATTAAGTATTAAAAGTATACTCCTTCAATAGTTAAGATTAGATCAATTCAAGTTTAATAAGGACTAAGAATTAGAAAAAATTAAGCATGAAGCAGCTACTCTACAACAAAGGCCTGTTCATTGTTCTTCCAAATATTTCGATGGGTTTTATTGACTTTCAAACATAGGTTACTAAAATTTTTTTGGAGCTATACAACGAACATATCGAATGACATATAATCCATTAAAAAAAAGGTTTAGAAAAATCATGATTTAAAATACTTTTTTTCAAAAGAATTCTAATATCTTTATTTCTGAAGTTAATATTACAATGTATAATGTATAAAATTAGAGCTGTTTTACACTAATAAAGTATGTAAAAATTTATACTAATTTTAAAGTAAAAAAAGTGGGTTTTGTAGTATTTCTTGACTAAATACTAAATAAATCTTCGGCGAAGCTTTCCTATAATTAGGGTCGGTCCGTCCGTTACAGTTAGCTCTTCTTGTTAATTTAAAAGGTTAGAATAGTCCTTGTCCTATCGATTTCAAACTTTGCATGCTAATTCCTATAACAGTTAAAGGATATAATAAGCTAATTTTTTTTTGACAACAAATTTTTTTATGTAACAATTCATCTGATTTTTGAATACTGATTCCTATTACAACAAGGTACAGTGTTATAAGCGAAGCATCTCTATAATCAAGTCGTAAAAGCGTCAGTATGTCATTAAACAATATTTAATCAGTTTTGCAACAAATTTACTTAAAATTTCGTATAGACATGCGCATTAATATTCAGTTTTGACACTCTACAAGTGTTGATGTTCGTGTGTCCTTCCATTTCAGAGCTTCGCTTTTATAGATGTTGTCATCCTTGTTTTGGATTTTTTTTTATTTGATTTGAAAAACTTCAAACATTTGAAAAACCATGTTTACTTGGCAGCACTGGTAGTGGCGACGGTTACGGCTACGGCCATGACTACGGTTACAACTACGGCCAAGACTACGGCAACGGCTACACATTTAAAAATCCAGCTCTTGCTTTGTCTTAACTAAAGAGCAATAAGGTTTTTATTATATGAATATGATGTGATTTTAGTTTAATTTTAGTAAAGATACTCTTTTTGTCGATTTTTGTGACTTTTAGTCTTATATTATATGGAGATGTGGATGAAAAAAAAACTTTAGTCAAGAAGTAGCAACCCTACTGAAATGTACTGAAAAATATTTTAAATATTCGTGTGTTTACCTAATCCATAAAAACTTTAATGTTTTATATTGTTTTATAAGCTAGAGTGAAAACATTTATTCTATGTATGGATTCTAAAATTGAAAACTAGCGTAGTGTCATTATTTAACATTTATTTAAGTTCAAAAATTGTTAATACTTACAGGTGGCTCTGCCTTTTGTTTTAAGGGGGTATGCAATTGATGTTTTCTAGAAAAATAAACCTTAACTATTTCGTGGTATACTATACTTTTTTCTGACTAATACAAGTTATTTGATCAACCATTTACTGAGATCTTTTCAAAAATCATTACTAGCTAAATGGTTCACAGGGTAGCACCAGAAGAAGCTTCCATGGAAAGTAAGAACCCATTCGGTCAAACATTTTCTTATTTTAGAATTAGATAATACATAATCTGAAAGATTTTTGTGAGTGTTGGAACTTTTTAAATCAAAATTTAAGGTACTATAATTAAAATAACATTAAAAAATAGTAAAAATTATTTAACCATCCCTTTTGTTATAAAGAGGTAGAGAATTAGGCGAGATGGTTTGTAGCTCAGAGCATAATAAGCTTATAACAGATTTTCTATAATTATGGTCGTCACGTCTGTCTAACTGTTGGTACTTAAGGCTAGAAAATACCCGGTAAAACAAAACAAAAAAAGGAATTTGTTGGAATTGTAAGCAAAGCTGATTAACAATCAAGAAAAAATGGTATGATGTATTTGAGAAGTTCTAAAGACTACTGCATTTTTATAATTAAGCTTTATGGATAGGGAAATATGAAAATTTAACCCTAATAAAAAAGAATAAACCTGAATTGAAGATGAAAAATGAGAAATATCTTTAGGAAACTTTTTGTTAAAGTGCTTTAATTAAGTCATAACTTTATATTTATCAAATTAATTATTAAAATCTTTAATTCTTTTGATCTTTAAATTTTATTTCGAAAGAAATCATTCAGAATTTTAAAAGCAGAATTAGCTATTTACCTTATCCTGTATATTTTTCTAAAACTTTACATAGAAAGTGCATTTAGTATATACAAATGTTATTTTTCGGGTAAGGTCCCTTTGTGATGTTTTCTATAAATATTGATCTAAATAAGTATAGTACTTTCTTCCATTAGTGATCTGTTTAATAAGAAAATGCATAGGCTAACCAAGTCAAAAGTGTCTACTAGTCTCTGGATCCCAAGTTGTCTATGGTTTGACCTAAAAGTAACTCTTTCTTTAATTAGTAATGATAATCAAGGGTAGCATGCAAGCTTGGGCCCTAGGTCGGTTTTTAAAAATTCAATCAATATATCTATTACAATATTCTTAAATGTAATGTGATAAATAAAAAAGATAATATTACAAACAAAAAAAGGGAAAAATATGATTATCTAAGATACTTAAAATGGGGCTTTGTTTATAGAGGGAGTGGAGGTTACCACAATATTTAATTTTAAGCACAAGAAGTTTTAAATGCTTAACTTACAGTAAAAATATGAAAATCTTGTTTAAATTGACATCGTAAGACAGACGAATAATCAAACTATATAATATCAGAAATACAAGCAATACAAGACTCTAGCAATTAGAACTTTATATTTTCAATCATTATTATTTATTTATTGATTATATATTTAAAAACTGGGCAGCACAGTAGCTTGAAGCTATGGGCATACTTACTCTTACTCTAACTTTCTTTCCTTCTCACTTTAATACACTTATAAGATATAGAGGATAATTTGTTGTTTAAAGGTTGTAAATTGTGAAATATAACTGAATATATTTCTTAATTAGGCTAGGGGTATTCTTACTCTTATTGTAATATTCTTTGTAATTGTTTTGTAACTGTCTTTCTGGTTAATATTCACTTTAAAGAGTTAAACAGTTAGCTCTATCAATAAATACCTGTAAAATTAGTTTAAGTAAGATTATTAGTTTTTCGCGTACTATTGTTAATTATACTTTATTTTATTCACTTTTCGTTGTATGTGATGCTTCTACATAAAAAGACAGACAATTTTCAAAATAATTAAGAGACATTGTTTTAAGCATGGCTTAGCTGCTGCGCGTCAGCCATCTATAAGCCTCAGGAAAGTCAATCTTTTACATTTTAAAAATCAGCTGGAAGTATTAAACTGCCTCAAATATGGCAATCGCTCTTTTTTAAAAATTTGCAAAGCATCCAAACGAGTTTAAATTTGAGGCTTCGAGTAATAGTTTTAAGTCAACCAGAACATTTTTAGTTTTCAGCCTACTAGTACTAAGTTTTAAAAATTCTAAATAAAAAAATACATTTTCACAAGATAACACTTTTTACAACTATTTGCAATAATTTTATACCTACCTATATATAAGACAATTGCTTATTCATCTATTTTCTAGTAACTTTATAATTTCAACTACCCCTCTAATTTCTTGTAACTTTATAATTTCAACTAGAAGTAAATAAATGAGCACAAGAAATACTCTTTTAACTTCTAATTTCAATTACTGAAAGTTTTTAGGAATGTTTTTGTTACATACTTTTGATAATTAGTTTTCACAACAAAATAATTTAATACATTGACTAAAAAACATTATATTTCCCAATGTATATATACAGAGCTGGATCTTTAAATCATTTAAATGGTGATTTAGATCGGGGTGCGCTGAATTTTTGCCAATCACAGCGCGGCATTTTTAAAATGCCGCGTTGTGATTGGCTGAAATTTGGCGCGCCCCGATCTGGTTCACCACTAAAATGATTTAAAGATCAAGCTCAGGTGAAAGGGAAATAGAATTACGCAAACTATATTAGATCATTAGATGCAAAGATTAGATACAAATTCATTTTTGCAAGAATATAAGCCTTTAAAGTCCACGAACGAAATCTTACTGTTAAAATGATTTGCAACTATTTAAATTATTTAAAATATTTTTTTGATAGAAAGACAGATTTAAGGAAGACATTCTTTGGGGAACAAGTTTTTTATTTTTACTTCTATAATAAGTGCAGCACTTAGGCTGCCTATTCCTTTATCTATCGCTATAAATTTCAATCTATTCATATCCTAAAAGTAAATATATAATATCTAAGGTTTAATTTGAGAATTATAAAGGTTACAATTAAATAGTAATTACACTTAATCTTAATTACTTACACTTAACTTCCAAACATACAAATAAGTTGAAGTAAGGAAAAAAATAGCATTTAGCTGGTTTGGTTACATTATAAGTATCAAATTTTATCCCCTCTAAAAAATCACTATCTACATATCATATAGACTACTAGCGGCTTCGCCCCTAGCCTTTAGGAGCTTTGCCCCAAGAGTTGATAAAACAAAAAATAAGGCGAAATTCGTAAAAGGACCAAGGAAATCTTCAGCAAAAAAAAAAGGACCAAGGAAATGTTCTGAAAAAAACAAGGACCAAGGAAATGTTCTGCAAAAAAATGGGGGAGGGGGAATTTTTTTGTTTTTTTGGGGTGTTGGGGGTATCCCCCCCCCCAAGAAAATAGCCTAAAACCACCACAGGACCAGTAGGAATATTCCCTGAAGAGTAGAATCCGATCGGTTCAGTGGTTACCGAGATCTTAAGGGACGGACAAACAGACATCATTCTACTTTATATTATAAATAAAAGTTGTTATATTAGTCAGAAGAAAATGGGCCAGGGAGTGAGTACTAATCCTAGTCTGTAAGGAAAGAAAGCAAAATGAAGAAGCAAAAGGAAGTTCAGAAAATAAATATCTTAACCTGTAATCAATGTGTTCAGTATTGCCACTATTTTTGTGTTTGACACCTTCTATTTCTAAATCTTGATCATTAGTGTACTCAGTCTTGAAATATATCTCTGTAGCCGCCATCTTGGTTTCCTAGAATAAATATGTAAATGTTAATTAGATATAATAATTATTATTTAAAAAACAAAGATTTTTATGTAACAATGTTGCAGTACTGAAACAAAAAACTAACATTTTTATTGAAGGAAAATTAGAAGATATACAGGGTGATACAAATAATACTGCGTTTTCCGATTTTCTAATACAAACAGATACAATAAAGATAACTCTTTCATTTTGTAGAGAACAAGGACCTATAATTTATTTTTTTCCCATATTCCCATTGATCGTTTCTGAATAAAGGAAAATACAGTTTTTAATGAATCGCCCTCTATAAAAAATAACAGTAAAATATTGTGCTTCGGCGAATGACTGTCAGGTACAAAGACATTTCCTATTTATGATTCAGCTTCTTAAATAAAAAGGAAAATCATATGTTTAAAAAATAAATTTAAAGGTAAAATTCACCAATCAACATACCCACCTAGTTTTTTTAAAACTTCTTCATGGATTGTATCGTATGGTAAATCAAATTCTGAAAAAAATGTAAATTGAAAAAAATAATATGAACAAAACTAGAAAAAAAAGAACGGGAGGAGGGGGGAGGTGACTATGGTAGAGGTCTTGAAAGGGGACTATGCACGAACGCGAGCAAGTGATTCTAAGCACCTTTCAGCAGTGATTCTAAATATTTTTGTGAATATACTAGGGTTATAACTTATGTTTGGTATAGTTATACTAAATAAAAAAAATGAGCTTCACCACGGTTTTCTTTGAATAAAACATTGAAATGTTAAACATTTTTGATGAAATATCATCAAATGTTTTGTTGAGTTTAAAGTTTTAAATAAAATATCACGCCAAAACATAATCAAATGCAATGTAAATTACAAAAGTACACTAATAAAACTGTTTACATTACTACAAACTACCATCCCTTTCCATAAATTAACATTTTTCATTAAAAAAATTTACTTTTGTGTCACAGCAGTTTGAACTCAACAAAATATTTGATGATATATAGCCCAAAAACGTCTAATATTTTGAAGTTTTTTTTTATAAAACCACGAAGAAACTTATTTTTTAAAATTGTTATAACGATATAATACATAAACATAGTATATTCACCAAAAAACATTTAGAATCACTGCTGGAAGGTGCTTAGAATCACTTGCTCTCGTTCGTACATACTTCTCTTTAATCAACAGAAAGCTGAAACAGGAATTATAAAGTAAATTAAAATGTGATTGCTATAGAAATACTATTGATAGACAATCCTTTTGCAGGTCCAAAAGGCCATATAAATTACGAGAAAATATTTTAAAAGAGGGTGGGGGGGCGTAATGACATCTGAACTTAAACAATAAGAAAAATGGTCTAAATATTGAGCTATATTCTTGTAACTTGGTACATAAGCCAAGTGCAATAGGTACTACATCTTTTTAATTTTAGGTTAGGTAAGAAAACCCTGCGGAAATGGGATTTTTTTGCCTTTTTGGTCTATTTTGGACTATTTTGATGTAAAAACTTACTTTTATTGTTTTTCGTAAGTTTTTTCCTTGAATACACTATATCTATTCATAAAGACATTATTCGAGATGATTCATAAAGTTGGGGACCGAAACTCAAAAAACTGATATTTTGGTATATAACAACACAAACTTTAGAAAAAATGCACTTAACCCCTGAAAGCACCCCCCAAGACCAATAAAGGTCGGTCCCCGACTTGCTGAATCATCTTAAATAATGCCCTTGGGAATAGACACAGTGTATTCAAGAAAAAACCTAAAAAAAAACAATTAAAGGTAAGTTTCTATACCAAAATAGACCAAAAAAGGCCCAAAAACCCCATTTCCGCAGGGTTTTTCTTACCTAACCTAACCTAAAAATAAAAAATGTCATTATGCCCCCCTCCCTTTAATTTGTGAAAAAAATAAAAACATAAAAATAGCACAATGACAATTATTTTTGAAGATGTATATGAGCAAGATCATGAAAAGCAAGCATTATAAAAATACCAACAATAAGTGTGTTATCTAATTCACTTCTACATATTAACATTAAACATATATATACTAATGCGTCAAAATATGAATTTTTTTAAATTTTATGTTCTAAATATCCATTTTAATTTGGTTATAAATGATTTTAAAGCAGTCTAAAGTGTAACTAATTATTTATGATACTTCTATTACATGATCTACATAGTTTACATTACAACCTCGTTATTGAACAACATATTGGTTTCTGTGTTTCTGTAGCTAATTCAAAACTTAACTGTGATTTAGAAGGGGTTAATATAAGCAGCATTTAAAAGCATTTTTTTAGTTTAGCATCTTATTTGATTTTTATGAAAAAAATTTAAAAGATTTTCTCGTATTCATTCGAATCCGGTGGATAGGAACCGGTTCTCATCCATACGAAAAACTATGTCTATCATCGTATTATATCCAGCTTTCTACGAATATAGAAATGTACAATCATAAGATTAAAACCAGTTTTTTTAGCCCGTGCCT